>CAUYLG010033561.1:0-104661 GCA_963573385.1 Cacajao melanocephalus
TAACCCAAGATGTGGTGGTTGCAGTTAGCCTATTTTGAACCACTGCACTCCAGCCTGGGCAAAATAGAAAGACTCCTAAAAAAAAAAAAAAAAAAAAAAAAAAAAAAGAGCGAGCTAATTTCACCCACAATGTTACTATACAAATGGTAAGAATAATTAATAAGGTTAAAACATGGTTAAACATGGTTAAAGCTCATTAAGAGTAACCTGAAGTCAAAGATTTATACTTAAGGGTGACAATGTGGTGTAGTAAAAAAAGCACATACTCTGAAGTAAAACAAGCATGGTATGAATTGCGTTCTTGCACCTGTGTTAATTTGATCAACATGTTTGGCTTGCTGAATCTCACCGTTAATAACTCTAAAATGAGGTTAATGACATCTGTCTTATATCTGAGACAAATATCTTTCTCCCTCTGATAGTGATGCTTATAATAATGGCTTAGATTTCCAGGAGAGACCTTAAACTTTTTCAGAGATTTAGAAAGACTAGATATTTGAGCTTCTGATTCAAGATTTTAGACTGAGCACAAGTATTTATCTCACCTCTCTCCTTAGGTCCCAATTAAGGTAAATAAAAATAAGAAACTTCTATCTGAGGACAGAATAAGAGGATCCATTAGTAAATGAAATTTCAATACATTTCTGGAGGTGAAAAGTGGACAGAAGAGTGCTGTCTGAGGAAATGGAGAGAAAGCTGCAAGCTAGAATGTGATTGGACAGTATAGTACAGGAGATGGCAGATCTGCCCAGCAGACAATCCTAAGGGTCTCTGAACCAAAATTGTAGCAATAAGGAATGAGGGAAGGAGAAATGGGGCTGAAACCAAGCCCAGGCCTAAGTGCCCACTCATGTCCGTAAGTCTGAAATCCAGAGCTCCCAGTCAGCAGCTTTTCTTTTTTTTTTCTTTTTTTTTTTTTGAAATGGGGTCTGGCTCTTGTCACCCAGGTTGGAGTGCAGTGGTGCCACTGCAGCGCACTGCAACCTTTGCCTCCCAGGGTTCAAGGGATTCTCCTGCCTTAGTCTCCAGAGTAGCAGAGATTACAGGCGTGTGCCACCACGCCTGGCTAATTTTTGTAGTTTTAGTAGAGTTGGGGTTTAACCACGTTGGCCAGGCTGGTCTCAAACACCTCAGGTGATCTGCCCGCCTTGGCCTCCCAAAGTGCTGTGATTACAGGCGTGAGCCACTGCACCCACCCCACGTATGTTTAATATTACTTGAGAATGTACTCCAGCAAAATGGGGCTAAAACCTAAAAAGGAAGCTACGAGATACAAAAAGTGATGTGTCCGAGTGGGCACAGTGGCCCACGCCTGTAATCCCAGTACTATGGGAGGCTGAGGCAGGTGGATCATCTGAGGTCAGGAGTTCAAGACCAGCCTGATCAACATGATGAAACCCTGTCTTTACTAAAAATACAATAATTAACTAGGCATGGTGGTGGACACCTGTAACATCGGCTACTCATGGGGCTGAGGCAGGAGAATTGCTTCAACCTGGGAGGCGGAAGTTGCAATGAGCCGAGATCACGCCACTGCACTATTGCACTCCAGCCTGGGTGACAGAGCAAGACTCTATATCAGAAAAAAAAAAAAAAAAAGGTATGTCCATTGAAGAAATGTCTCAAGATGACAGTTATAAAGCTGATCAAGAAAGGAATCAGTCAAAATTAGAACAACCAAAAATTCCAACAGAAATTAAAACTATATTTAAAAAGTCAAAGTCCGAATTTGAAACAAACTTTAAGTGCGTTACAATTCTGAGAAAGTTTGGCTGGGTGCAGTGGCTCATGCCTGTCATCTAGCACTTTGGGAGGCCAAGGCAGACAGATCACCTGAGGTCAGGAGTTCAAGACCAGCCTGGTCAACATGGTGAAACCCCTTCTCTACTACAAATACAAAAAGTAGCTGGGCATGGTGGTGGGTGCCTGTAGTCCCAGATACTGGAGAGGCTGAGGCAGGAGAATCACTTGAACCTGGGAGGTGGAGGTTGCAGCGAGCATAGATTGTACCACTGCACTCCAGCCTGGGTGACAGAGTGAGACTCTGTCTCAAAAAAAAATTTTTTTTTGAGATAGTTCAGCAAGGAATGAGAAAGAAAAATCCACTTGATCTTGAATGACAAGGAAGTTAAGACAATGGAACTGCAGTGCAGAAAAACACTTGGCTGCTTTGTGAATAACACGCTTAAAAGACTCTAAGTGCTTATTATCAGCTTAGAAGTTTTAGGACTATAGACAAAGCATGACAAACTTAATTACAGTTATAGAACAGAATGTGAATGCCTTCCAATTTGATAATATGAAAGTAAAGTTTCACCTGACTGAAGATGGAAAATGGAAGGGCGAAGAGATCGAGGAATGACTGGGGAAGCTGATATCGCTATCTTCCCAAGAAGGTAAAGTTAATGCTGCAAGTTGATAGGATAATAAATAGAAATTTATGTATAATATTTAAAGTTACAAACGTAACCAACAAAAGTAAAAATAGAGGGATTCAACTATCAAAAGTTGGGAGGTGATGGCTGGGCCAAGTGGCTCATGCCTGTATTCCCAGCACTTTGGGAGACAGAGGTGGGTAGATCACCTGAGTCCAGGAGTTCAAAACCCCATCTCTACAAAAAATACAAGAATTGGCCAGGCATGGTGGCATGTGCCTGGGGTCCCAGCTACTCAGGAGGCTGAGACGGGAGGATCACTTGAGCTCTAGAGGTGGAGGTTGCAGTGAGCTGAGACTGAGCCCCTGCACTTCAGCTTGGGCAACACAGCAGGACATTGTCTCAAAAAAAAGAAAAAAAAAGAAAAAAAACGAACAAGTTGGGAAGCAGCGAGGAAGGGGTGGTATGAGATTTAGCATGATCTTTACTCTCCTGGGAAAATAAGGATAAGCTTCCCTCGTCATTTCTGTCTCTCCTGTCAGAGTGGAATGTCTAAACATGTTGTTTAGAATTACAGAAGTCCATCTTTAAAGAAATAAAACAAAAAATGATTAAATAATTAATGGGGCCGGGTGCAGTGGCTCACACCTGTAATTCCAGCACTTTGGGAGGCTGAGGCGGGCAGATCTCCTGAGTTCAGGAGTTCAAGACCACCCTGGCCGACATGGTGATACCCCATCTCTACTGAAATACAAAAAATTAGCTGGGCGTGGTGATGTGCACCTGTAGTCCCAGCTACTCAGGAGGCTAAGGCAGGAGAATCACTTGAGCCTGGAGGCAGAGGTTGCAGTGCGCTGAGATCGCACTACTGCATTCCAGCTTGGGCTACAGAGTGCAGACTCCATTTCAAAAAATAATAATAGTGGAGAACAGAAATAGGGATGGAGAGAGGTAGAGACGAGATTGCTGCTTTTTTTTTAATAGCCCCCTGTATAATTATTTCAATAACTGCACACAGGTATTTTCTTTGATAAAATCTTGTTAATAAAAAAATTCATTTGAGCTCATTTAGAGTAGCTCTACCTAGTGATTAGGAGTAAACGGTATATAAATTATGAAGGACTTTTCTACTTTCGGACTGAATCACATACAAATGAACTTGCCTAAGCTGGTCTCAAACTCCTGAGCTTAAGCAATCCTCCTGCAGAAGTCTTCCAAAGTGCTAGGATTACAGGCATGAGCCACCATGCCTGGTTATCTGTATGACATTAACATTATCACTCTGCTCCCTTCAAATTTCCTTAAAATGTAAATCTGAAGGAGAGGTTAGATGGATATCATTCAAAAAATATATCCCCACTTATCAAGAACAAATATATATGTATGTATGTATTACATATTATTACATAATATGTATATATTATATATATGTAAATATACATGTGCATATATATGTATTTTTTGGAGACAGGGTCTTGCTCTGTTGCCCAGGCTGGAGTGCAGTGGCACTATCATAGCTCACTGCAGCCTTAAACTCCTGAGCTCAAGTGATCCTCCCACCTTAGCCCCCAAGTAGCTGGGACTACAGATACGCACCATCAAGCTCGGCTAATTTTTAAAAATTTTCAGTAGAGACAAGGCCTTGCTATGTTGCCCTAGCTGGTCTCAAACTCCGGAGCTCAAGCAATCATACTGCCTCAGTCTCTCAAAGTGATGGGATTAGAGAGGTGGGCCACTGTACCCAGCCTATCGGGATTATTTAACACTACATATATATACATTAGCAAAGCAATATTACTAGTGGACAGATATAGAAACAGCTTTATTGGCTGGGCACAGTGGCTCACGCCTGCAATCCCAGCACTTTGGGAGGCCAAGGTGGGTGGATCACCTGAGGTCAGGAGTTTGAGACCAGCCTGACCAACGTGGTGAAACGCTGTCTCTACTAAAAATACAAAAATTAGCCGGGGGAGGTAGGGGGTGCCTGTAATCCCAGCTATTTGGGAGGCTGAGCCTGGAGACTTGCTAGAACCTGGGAGGCCGAGGTTGCAGTGAGGTGAGATTGCATCATTGGACTCCAGCCTGGATGACAAGAGTGAAACTCCATCTCTAAAATATAAAATAAAAAATAAAGAAAATAATAAACCCAGCAAACATTTATGGCAAACTTCCTGCGTGGCAGGCACTGTGCTAAATGCTTCATGAGCAGCTCATAAGTATTATTATCATCCCTGTTTTACAGATCAGGAAATTAAGGTACAGGGAGGTTAAATGGCCAAAGTCACACACATAAGTGGTAAGGACTAATTAAATCTGTTCCAAAGCCTGTGCTCTAAAAAACCAAAGTAAACTTCCTCCATTTCTGGGGCCACAACTATAAAAACTGCACTCCAGCCAAAACACCTTTAAGAAACCTGGTTAAAAAGTAAGGGACAGATTTGACCAGTTCAGCCCTGTAATTAACGGCTGAATTCACAGGCTTCTAGGCAGGTAATCAAATTGGGTTTCTTAACTCTCAGGGACAAGAAATAGTTCTGGATGTCTTCAGAAAGGTATGAGTGTCAATGAAGAATTATCTTAACGTCGCCTATAAGTATTGGTACGTGCTTCTGCTTGAACAGATAATAAGAAAAGGGCAGATTCCAACGGCTTTTCTTTCGAGGAAAGTCAAGTTAAAGTATGCTAGGATACAGGAGAAGGCTGGGCAGACGTTAGTTCCCCATTTCCTGAGAACTATGAACAATTTTACCTAACCAATCCCTTCCCTCGTGCTCTCTTCCCTACCCTCAACCCCCACCTCTGGCGCCCCAAATCCCCTGCAGACACTCAAAAAACATTCTTAGAAAAGAAAAAGACAATGAGCTCTTCGTTTTGGCCGATTCTGGGAGTCATCTGGATCTTGGTCCTTACGGGGACTTGACCCGCTGCCTGTCAGCCTGAGGTGCGCGGCGCCTGGGGAGAGCGGGGAGCTCAGCACCGGGGTCGGCCACTACCCTGCCTGTGCAGGACAAACCGGCACCCAGCCCCAGGTTCCCCACCTGGAAGTCCCGGGGGTAGGGAGGAAGGGGAAAGCAGAGCCCGCTTGTCTTGCCGGGCAACTCCGCTTCAGCGTCTCCCCGACAGGCCCAAGCCTATTCTGCTCTAGGGCTGCGGCGCCTCATTGCGGGAGTCGAGGACGCGGGTTAAAAAGGAGGCCGATGGAGGGCGAGGGTGAGCCCGGGATGGCCGCTCCGACGAAGGCCTGGGCCTGGGGAGATGGAATCGGTGGCAGAACCAGGGAGAGACTGGGTCCTGCAGCGCACCAGGCACGCCGCCAGGCAGGTACCTGTTCCTGGAGTTAGCACGCAGTCCTGACCGTCTCGGCTCCGCCTCTTAAGTTTTATGGCCGCGCCGCCGCCAGGCCGATTGCTGGGAGTGGGGTACGCAACGTGCCATGCGCAGTCGGGCGACCGGGAGGGCCGATAGAGCGCCCCGCCCCGTCTCGCGGGGAAGCTCCGCTCTTTCCGATTGGCCCGGGGCGCGGCCGCCCACAGGTGCCGCGGCGCGCAGAGCCAGTCTCAGCTCTGGTTGTCTTTCCTGCTGCTCGGCGTCTCCGCCGCGCAGCAGGAAGGGGAAGCAGAGAAATGAAGGTGCAGAGAAAGGCAAACTTGGCTGCTCTGAGAATTTTTTTTTTCGCATTTCATGTGGTAGGACTTCTATAGGAAAACCCGCCTCGCACTTCTCTTGGAAGGTATCTCAAATGCCCCTCACTTTGGCCTCTCGCGCAGCAGACAAGCTGCAAAGGGGAAGCCCATCCGTTCTTTGCTCCCATTTGTCTGTAAAATGAGGAAAATAGCTTAACTAATTAAAATGATCATCTTGTTCCTTCTGCATCTTTTTTTTTCCCTGAAGCCTTCCTCATCTACAGCTATCAGGTTTGCCCCAAGCCAGGTTATGCAGGGCTTGAGAAATGAGGAAGCGATCCAGTGATGGATTAAGTCCCACTCCTGTGAGACTTTAAGTTTTTCAGTGACTTACTCCCCGCGTTGGGAGGAGGGGGTGTCCAAAAAGTGGATATATACCATCAGGTAATGCACACTCGCTCTTCCCAGCTCTGAGCCTTGACACAGATTTAGACTGTCCTAACTTCCAAGACTGGGGGAGAAGTTTAGCTACATCCAAGCAGGGACTAATGAAAAAATGCCACTGGAACTGTGGGACCTGTATGCAAATGAGGTCTCATTTGATCCTACATACATCACTTTGATTTTATCCAGTGCTTTGACATTGCTAAGGGTTACCTCACATGCTCTCAGTCTCAAAATAAGATGCCACTCTCAGGAGCAAACTGGGTAAACTCACAAAGCAACATAGCATAAACAGAGAAGTAATATTTCTAGCAGTGTTCTACTGAAGAGACTTTCACATGTCTTTTTGAACCCAGTATTAGAGAAGACTACCTGAAAAGATGCTAAGCTTCTTGCAGCCAGCCATTACAAATGGGGAGAGATAACATGTTATTGCCTCAGAACTATTCCATTTTAGCAGTCGGTAACGGAAGCCACTCCTAGGGGTATAACTCTTCTCTCTCTAACATTCTTTCACATCATTCCAAATGAGAGGACACAGGAATGGTAAGGGATGGGAACCTGGAAGGATAATGTAGTGTTTCCCCTCCTCCTGCCAAATCCATTGGATCCTTGTACAACACAATTTTAAACAATCTTCACATTGCCAATTCCTGTTGAATGGGTGGAATAAGAAATCAGTGTTTTTCTTTGGCCTAAATTCCATCTAAAGAAAGGAGTTTCACATCTAGTTTTTACAGGGAAAGGTTTCCTATTACTAAGGAAACAGAATCATAAGCTACTCCCTTCTTCCTCAAAAATACCTTACCAATTTTTGCAGATGAAGAACTCTGAAAGGATCTGCTTGGTTTCCATTGGGAAAAAAAGCAAAAGAGAGTAAAGCAAAAATGCATCACTTGGAGACCAGTCCTACATGATGCCTTATACTCGCAAAGTGCTTAACAGTTTACAGAAATTCTTACATATATAATATTATCTCTTGGTGTTCAAATACCTGTGAAGTAGGCAGGGCAAATAATTAGTATCCTCACTTCACATTAAGTTAATAACTTGCCCAAAGGATTAGTAATTAGTTTTGCTGGCACTAAAAGCCAGGTCTTTTGTCTTCCAGTCCACTGCTTATTTTGGCATTGCTAAGCATCCAGGCAATGCAAACAAGATTGGAGACCTAGTGGTTTTCTAGTGTGTGACACTAAACAACATCCTCCTCTGTTTGTCCTCACATTCACAGGAGAGTTAATGGAGTCTTACTGCAGGAAGGAGCCTATAAATAACATATGGAGCTCTAAAAATATAACATTTTAAAACGATTGAATGATAACAACAAAAGGAATATTCAGATGAACTCTTCTGAAGGAAAAGCATTTCAGTGCTGACTTTTAATGAACAGAAGAAGTTTCCTATATACTCTTATACTCTTGTAGGATAATTCCAGAAAGTCAAGGTGGCACTGTGAGATTTTGTCAATCAGTTTAATATATGTCCATAGGTAGTTCATATGAATGCTTAAATTACAAAATTAGCTGCCATGGTCCAAATGTGTGGGACTTTAGGAAAGCTTTTCTTACTCAAAAGATAACTAAGACTATCAACTTTGATTTCTAAAATGTATTTTAAAGGTTTGTAAAACAAGGCTAATTCTACAATTATATAATATTGTTTTGTTATTTTTGTTATTTTAATAACTTCATGAACTGTTAAAAATATTACATTTGCATCTCTCAGTTTAGGTATTTCTGTATTAACCTAGAGAAAAACCCATGTGAAAAGTTTTCATGCAGTTACAAAGGCAGTAGCACATGCTGTTTTCACAGCAACTTGTTATTGCCTCAGAACAGGACTGCCCTAAAGCATCAACAAAAAATACTCCCCACCCCACTCCCACCAGAAAACCCAACCCTTACCCATCCCTGGCAAAAATTACCTGGTACAAGCAATGACCTAAAAAATGCTTTCTTAGTAGGAAGCATTTATAAAATGCAGCAATCTGAACAAGCTAAGTGCTCGTGCAGATACATGGGCCTCTCCTCCAAGAGTTGCTTCCTCGAGGCAGAAAGAACTCTCAATAGTTAGGAAAGCTCATTTTCAAAAGTATACTTACACATATTCATGACCATTTCTTTGAAAAGCATACCCAGCCTCAACTATGGAAAAGATAAAAGCAAAGGGAGAAGCAAAGGTACACAGCCATAACAGAGAACAGTTTCTCCATCAACATCCACCAGGTTGCAGCAACCAAGAAGGAAAAAACATTTGTGACTTCACATAGATCAGTGATCTTACCTACGTGAAGCATTAATTTTTCATGCATTTGTTACTCAAGAAAATAAACATACAACCACTTAAAATACAGCATTCATGTCGTTGGTTCGTGGTATCAGGTAAGGAAAAACTGGTGCTCCTGTCCCTAGACTTTTCCAACATCCATGTCAGTATCCTAATGCCTACAGACTTCCTACTAATTCTGTTATCAGCATCTCTGACCTCAAAACATATACTACATTACGTTCTGGGTCCCTGAAATTTCATTACCATATACTGTGTTCTAATTTTTACTTTTTCTCAAGTATAATGTAGACATAAAAGAAAACATCAAGCAATGTTTATTGTGCGATTCCAATCATTATTTGTGGAATCTTGGTTTAAAGTCAGTCTTTATAGCCATTTCAACTGCTTAGTTTAAACAAAAAGCAACAATCTGGTTATCTACCTGTAAATTTCATGGTATTTCTTCAAACACTGAAGTACCAAAAGCACTGATGATTCATATTATAATTTTTAAAGTATTTAAAACCCACACAGATTTCATTCCTTTTATAAAATAATCAAAATAATTTGATTATCTGAAAAAAATTCTTGAAACAGAGCCCTTTCAAGGTATCTACAACCTCTGTAAAACTCCAAACCCCAAACAGAGTAGATGATAAAATAGGGATTTCTCAGTTGCCCAAGAGTGTCTGAAATTTCAGGTTGGGAAATGGACTGGTGTTTTTCATGTTTCCTGTAAATTCAGAGGTTACAAGTGGCATCAGAACTCAAATCTCTGGGATGACTTTACATGGCTTTCACTTTGATTTGTTTCATTTTCATTTGCTTCTTTTCCAACTTCTTTTGCTCACGCCTCAACGCAGCTTCCTAAAGAAGGGGTAATAGAAAGAGAAAGGGAGCAGGGATGAGAGAGAATTCAAATTAAGCTCTAAACGTATGTTAAAAAAAAATCCAAACTAGAATACTGCATATAGTATTATTCAAAAACTTAGGCTTGCACCATAAACAGCATTCTAGAAGGTAGTTATAAAAATAATTGCCAATACCTACACTGGTGAATGAAAATTAAATCAACTTCAAATGAAGCAAAGGGAAACTAAAATCTCAGTTTAGAAAAAAACTACTACAATTAACCAGGCTTCATTATTCTGGTTTAATTTTTTCTGTACCCAGGAAACACTTAACCCGATGCTCACCATACCATTCATGATGGCATTATATCATAAATATACAACTGCCAAAAGATACACTGTACTTTAGTTCAATAAACTTTAAGAATCTTGCTCCATCAGGTTATTCATTGCAAATTTCTTAATAGCACAGACAGCATACCTGCACACAATACTTAAATTCATAATGTTCAATTTGGGACATTTTCATATTTATCAAATGATAAAATAAATTTGATAAAAATTATCAAATTTATCATATTTTTATTTAGGAATTAGGAAGTTATATAGAAGAGGAAGAAGAAGGTTCAGGTTATTATTACGTGGATGGACAGAAGCCTTAGAGGTCAAGTTAAAGTACAACTTTACTGTTGGCCACTAGTGGTCACACCTGATTAAAGCTTATTTCAGCTATAATCTCAAACTTCATATTTTTTGAGTATTGGGGTAGAAATGTCCTCAGAAATATATTCCTCAACTGGTACAGGATGGAGAAAATAAGGAAGAGGAAGCACAAAGCATATATAGTTCTTCATAGTGCAATAACTTAGGTTTCAAAGGGTGATTTGTAAATTCCTGGTTTGGGAACTGCTGTCTTTTTTTTTTTTTTTTTTTTTTTTGAGATGGGATCTTGCTCTGTTACCCAGGCTGGAGTGCAGTGGTACAACCTCAGGTCATTGCAGCCTCTGCCTCCCAGGTTTAAGCAATTCTCCTGCTTCAGCCTCCCTAGTAGCTGGGATTATAGGCACAAGCCACCACACCCAGCTAATTTTTGTTATTTTTACTAGAGATGGGGTTTCAACCACGTTGGCCAGGCTGCTCTCGAACTCCTGATCTCAGGAGATCTGCTCACCTTGGCCTCTCAAAGTGCTGACATTACAGGCATGAGCCACCGTGCCTGGCCAGGTCTTGTTCTGTTGCCCAGGGCGATTCTCCTGCCTCAGCCTCCCAAGTAGATGGGATTACAGGTACATGCCACCACGCCCAGCTAATCTTTGTATTTTTAGTAGAGATGGGTTTTCACCATATTGGCCAGGCTGGTCTTGAATTCCTGACCTCAAGTGATCCACTGGCCTCGGCCTCCCAAAGTGTTAGGATTACAGGCGTGAGCCACCGTGCCCAGCCTGTCTTAAGTTTGTTTTTGAGACAGAGTTTTGTTCTTGTTGCCCAGGCTGGAGTGCAATGGCGTGATCCCGGCTCACTGCAACCTCCACCTCCTGGGTTCAATCCCAATGTCCTCTTCTCATTGTACCAACCCCTACCTCCACCACATTCATTCTTTTCCCTGTACTACCCATCCCTATCTCCCACATTACATATTACACACACGTGTAGCACTACTGATACACAGAAAACAGTATCATGAATAAGAAATATTGGCCAGGCGTGGTGGCTGAGGCTGGTGGGTCACTTGAGAGGTCAGGTGTTCAAGACTAGCCTGGCCAATGTGGTGAAACCTCGTCTACAGTTTGGGAGGCTGAGTTGGGTAGATTACTTGAGAGGTCAGGAGTTTGAGATCAGCCTGCCTATGGTGGTGAAACTTCGTCTCTACTAAAAATACAAAAATTAGCCGGCATGGTGGCAGGCACTTGTAATCCCAGCTACTTGGAAGGCTGAGGAATAAGAATCACTTGAACCCCGGAGGCAGAGGTTGCAGTGAGCCAATATTGTGCCACTGCATTCCAGTCTGGGCGACAGCAAGAATTTGTCGCAAAAAAAAAAAAAAAAAAAAGAAATATATTTATATTAACACATTTAAGAGGCATATGTGTTAAGTCAATATACCTGAAAAATGTTCAACTTCAATAATAATTCAAAAAATACAAAACAAATGGGATATCATTTCCCCACTACTAGAGTCAGAAAAAAAAAACGACAACTAGTTTTTGAAAAGATATGAGTAAAGAGGAGCTCTCAGGCTGGGCACAGTGGCTAACACCTGTAGTCCCAGCACATTGGGAGGCCAAGATGGGAGGATGGCTTGAGTCCAGGAGTTCGAAGCTGCAGTGAGCTACGATTGTGCCACTGCACTCCGGCCTGGGCAACAGAGCAGAACCCTATCTCAAAAATAAAAATAAAAACAAATTAAAAGGAAAAAAAAGGAACTTTCATATCATATACTGGTAAGGGGGTTGGGTGGGTTGTTCTATCGCATTCACCAGATCTTTTTATAAGGTACCCAGACCAGATACTATAAAATGGTAGTTTTAAAAAATTAAATGATTTACATTTACAAGATGCTTACAATCTGACTCAGGTTAAGTTAGAGGCCCACTCTTCCTTTAACTTATTATAGTTTCAAACCTTAGAAAGAAATGGAGAACTTCCTTTTTTATGGAAAAATGAAAGGCATTACCTATTAATGAATCCTATATAGAGTCCTCACATGTACACATTAAAAAGCCACATTTATTTATAAACAAGACTGCATAAACACAGAGCTACATTTTCAGGGGAAAATACCTATCACTAAACCAAGCCAAATAAAACAAACAAACAAAATAATAAGAGGGTTAAGATGATGACAGGCCTGAGGTATCCTACGCAGTTCACTCAACAGCATTAATGACACTGCTGCCAATACAGGGCCGCACAGCAGCTCACATTTTCTTGGACGCATGACCCCTTTGGTCCTAAGAATATTCTTCAATTATCTCAAGATTATTCTCATTAAAATTCACGTCTTCCAGAACTTTGTTCTCTCCCTCCGGCTTCTTTTTTTTTTTTTGGCTGCCCAGGCTACAGTGCAGTGGCATGATTATAGCTTACTACAACCTCACTCTCCCAGGTTCAAGTAATCCTTCTACCTTAGTCTCCCAAGTAGCTGGGACTACAGGTGTGCACCACTATACACAGATAATTTTTTTTTTCTAGTACAGACAAGGTCTCCTGATGTTGCCCAGGCTTGTTTGGACTCATGGGCTCAAACAATCCGTTCGCTTTAGCCTCCCAAAGTGTTGGGATTACAAGTGTGAGCCACTGCACTTGGCCTTTGTTTTCTTTTTTTGACCAGCATTTACAAGGTTTACAATTTTAGAGCTGGACTATGGCATCTTATTTCAGAAACATATCAGAACATACTGAGCTTTTAAATATAACATACTACACTCAAAAAGCTTTTGAGTTTGAGATTCTAGTTAGGTAAAAAACAGAAAACAAAAATATTAGAAATCTCTAATTCTATAATCAGATTTTAAATTTTACTAAGTTTATTTAGATAATAGGGCACATGTGCTGCCTTCTACTAAAATTTCTAATTTATTTCTACCAAAGTGTTTGGCTTGAAAACTGATAATGGAATTTTCAAAATGAAATTGTGCTGGGGGAACAGGATAATAATAATTTTTCAGGTTCACAGACTCAATGTAGGATGGCTTGAACAGGAAGGATTATTTATTCTTCTTTATAGTGTTATCAATTGACATAATGTCCCAAATGTTGAGAAAATGCTAAACTTTTAGCCTACGAAGATTATTACCTTAATAACCAACAGAACACAGCAGGCATCCTTACAAATCGTAGTTTTACCCCAGTGATAAGACAAGTTTGTCTAACCTCTAGCCTGCGCTGTTTCTCAGGATCTTCCTCATTCATGATTCGCTCCTTCTCTGCTCTTTTTTTCTCCTCCCGCCGAGACTGTGCAGCTTCCTGTCTTTGCACATGTGTAAGCTTCAAGAAGTTCTCCTCTACTCGGGCACGGTTCTTATCTGCTTTTTGTTTGCCCTTCCCCAAGACACAAAGTGTTTCATAAGAAATCCACTTCTAGCCAATAGCAGCAAAATCCCATTTAGCATTCGTTCATAAAATTACTCCCATTTGACACTTCTATATCAACTAGCAAAGATTCAGTCACTGAAATAATTGATAGCTGCCCTCCCCCCGCCCTTGGGAAGAAACAAAAAAAGTGCCAATTTATAAAATATAGGCGTTGGGTCTTACTTCTCTGTTGAGTCGGAACTTTTTGGCTTTATCAATGGAATAAATCACCATGTTCATCAGGGGTAGCAGTGCCTCCATATCCTTTGGGTAAGTGTTACCTGAGCCAGGCACTGGAAAACAAAGCCATTTTTCCTACTGAGTTAATGGTAGCATTAATATTTCTGGGTCACCCAACTTTTTTTTTTTTTTTATCTTAGTAGACTCATTTCTCTAAGTTTCTTAGGCAGTTAAAATGCAGCAGAGAAAATATAAATTAAAATATATAAAAGGTAATTTCTTCTTGAAGAAATCTGGAAATCAGCAAGCAAGAACAGGGTTATAGTTTTGACATAATTTTAAAGCTACCATTTAGGAGGAAACAATATTCTCCTTAAGGTCATCTCAGACAAGACTAAGAACCTAGAAAGGACCCAGAACACTTACCATTAAATGTAAACAATAGTGTCCTCTTAGTGTCAGGTAGCTTTAAAGGCTGACCTTCCCTGTGATAAAAGAAAAGGCAATTAAGAAGGAATACAAGAAAGATGTTTTCCATGCACACAAGTCACCCAATTCACTTAGATGAACAGATACCTGCACATCAGCACAGTATTTGGCTTGGCATCCCCAAGTCAAATATAATCTCAGAGCCTGAAGGAGCTTTACAGGTCATCTGGTCCACTCGTCTATCTGATGGATACATTTTCAAGTGATCTTTATCCTATACTTGAACACCTCCAGTGATGTTCCCTCCAGGCAGGGTATATTCCATCTCACCTGGGGAGCCAGAAATGAGCCTATATTTAAGTATAAGGCCCATATTTTAAATAACATTTTTGCTTATTTTGATGGATTTTTTATGTTTTATTTCCAACTCCTATGCTATCTTCCTGCAACAAAGCATCTTATTATCTTATATTTGAGTTAGGCTCAGAATAAATTTAGGGATAATCTACTATAGCATATATAATTTATTTCTGTCATTGAAGATTCCTTTGTAATCTCTGCCCGTATCAATTCTTTGACTATCAATGGCCCTCCCTTCCATATACAAAAGGCTTGATGAATGCTACAATGTGAAATACTGTCCTCAGTGTTATTGAGTTGGGCAAGAAAAGGATGATGCAGCACTATCTAGAGGCATAAGGACCTGAGTAATCTTAGTATACAACTAAAATCCAGATTGGCTTGAATTGTGCTCAACTCCACAGCCTATCAGAGGGTAGCCTTTAACTAAAAATTTAGGTCAGAACCAGTTTCAAACTGAGGATAAATGTAAATAAATATGCTCTCCTGAGACAGGCTGTGAATTCAAAGAACAAATCTAAGTCCTGAATATGTACTCCTGAACAGTATTACTATAAAGCTAGAAAACCTATGGGCATTGTGGGCATCTGATAATACGCTAGGAAAGGATACAATCAACTAACTATTCAAAGAGGGAAGCCAGAAAAGGCCATTTATTACCAAACACACAGATTTGCAATCAGACATAAGTCAAACATCCCACACAAATTATTATCATAAAAAAAGAACCTAAGCTATAAAGGAAAAAAAAATATCAACTGCATTTTGTTAGTACCAGCCATTCTGTAAGATTCCTGTCCACCTCACTGAGTAAGTGGTGCAAACATGCAGGGAAGCATGCAAACTGAGATATGGGAGGCTCATTTATCTCCTAAAGGTTTTCAATGACTTCTCATGATGCATGCAGTCAAAGCAAAGGGAAACGTGGAGGCCTGTCACCAACTTCCTTCACACATTTGGTAAGGGATATTGCAGAAGCACCTTACAAGTGTTTCAACACAGAAAGCTAGTGAGGAAAATTAATTTCAATAATTTTATCTTATACGTACTCTTGCATAATTTTTGGACCAGAGAACTGGTCTGAAAAATGAACAGATTCAATCTTGTCAGCATAGTGTGTAAGAAAGTGAACCATCTGAAAAAAAGAAAATAATATTTCTTAAAAGCAGGACTTAATGCATTTCCCTTTTATTCATAAAGATATTCACTCTTTGAGTCTGGGTGCAGTGGCTCATGCCAATAATCCCAGCACTTTGGGAAGCAATTGGATCACTTGAGGCAAGGAGTTTGAGAATTCAAGATCAGCCCAGCCAACATAGTGAAATCCTGTCTCTACTAAAAATACAAAAAAATTTAGCTGGGTGTGGTGGCATGCACCCGTAATCCCAGCTATCCAAGAGGCTGAGGCACGAGAAGTGTTTGAATCTGGGAGGTAGAGGTTGCAGTGAGCTGAGATCACACCACTGCACTCCAGCCTGGGTGACAGAGCAAGATTCTATCTCCAAAAAAAAAAGAAAGTCACCCTTCAATCCTCCTTACTTTTGTACAATGTCATTCATTAAAGCATGTAAACTTATTTTTGAGACAAGGTCTCGCTCTCTTGCCCAGGCCGGAGTACTGTGGTGCAATCATAGCTCACCATAGCCTTAACCTCCTGGGGTCAAGTGATCTTCCTGCCTCAGCCTGCTGAGTAGCTGGGACTAAAGGCACACACCACCACACCTGGCTAGTTTTTTATTGTAGAGACGGGGTCTTGCTATGTTGCCCAGGCTGGTCCTGAACCCCTGGACTCCAGTGATCCTCTTGCTTCTGCCTCCCAAAGTGCTGAGATTACAAGCGTGAACCACAGTGTACAGCCAAGACTAAAGTTTTTTTTAAATTAAATTTCAATAAGATAGGGAATCTTTTTAGAATGAAAGTAATATTCCAGGCCCCAGGCACAGTGGCTCATGCCTGTAATCTAAGCACTTTAGGAGGCCAAAGTGAGTGAATCACTTGAGGCCAGGAGTTCCAGACCAGCCTGGCCAACATGGCAAAACCCCACCTCTACTAAAAAAAAAAAAAAAAAAAAAGTAGTACTCCTTTTTAGTCATAACAATGATTAAGTTTCTTACTGAGCAGCTAAGAATATTTCTCAAAATAATGTTCGAAACAAGAATGAAAACATAAAGATAATACCTAAAATAATTTCAGAGGATTCTTTATAAACATGTCACCTTAAACTTACATTTATAACTATCTCTGAGTTATTCGATATTCTTATGACACTAAGATCTGTTACTATTACATAACCAATAGAAAGAAATGGCTCTCTCAGCCAGGCACAATGGTGGGCTCTTGCTGAGGCAGGAGGATCACTTAAGCCCAGAAGTTTGATGCTGCAGTGAGTTCTGAGCACACACATGAATAGCCACTGCACTCCAGCCTGGGCAACATCTCAAGACCCCATCTTTTTAAAAACAAAGGATGAGGGCTCTCTACACATCCCTCTTCTCTCACACAAACTGGAGCTCAAAAAACAAAAACAAAAACAAAACCTAAATGACATGATAAAAAAGATTAAAAACTGTACTCCTTTTTCAAAAAAACTGAAAGTCATTAGCATTCCTAGGAACAATTTGCTCTTGATTTAGATAACTTGACTCATCAAATTGTTCTTTTGACAAGCTAATTTATTGCCTAAAGAAGATATTTTAATATTGGTATGGGAAAAGAAAGTATAACTAGTACATTGCCATAAAATGATGAACTTGTACAATGAGACTAGAGTGTCCTGTAAATGCCAAGGCCTGACAAATGTATGTCTTCTGTTGCATTTACCTTTGTATCCATCATCCCGTCTGTGACTTCTCCCATCTCTGACAGGATGGCTAAAGAGTCTGGCAGTCCATACTTTGCTCCAGACTTAGGTTTATCACTACAAAACTCACTCTGGAGGAAGAAGTAATTGAAAGTAAGACATGACCTTTTATTATGCAATGAAGCTGAACATCTGTGTGCTAAAGAGACACAGTTCTATGTATATTTGAGTTGGAGCAACTTGGCATACCAAATCCTGCATCTCTTTCTGTAGCCGCACCAAGGCTTTCCGTGTGCCAACAGCAAATACGTAGGTATCCATGTCTTCATCATTCATAGTTACTTTTATTTGCTTTAAAAAATGTAAAAAACAACAAAATTCACCTGTTAGGTTCTGTGATAGGCAGATTTCTAAATGACCCTTAAGATTCCCTCCCCACTGGTGTATATACTCTCCCTTTAAATGATTGGGATTTGCAAATACAATGGAATATTTACCCCCATAATCAGGCTGTTTTATGGCAGAAGGTCCCTAATCAGCTAACGTGGAATTAACTAAAAGGGATGCTACCTGGGAGGCTGAGGCAGGAGGACTGCTTGATGCTAGCAGTTTGAGACCAGCCCCGATCTCTAATAAAGAAAGAAAAGGCCAGGCATGGTGGCTCACACCTGTAATCCTGGTACTTTGGGAGGCAAAAGCGAGAGGACTGCTTGAGCCCAGGAGTACAAGATCAGCCTAAGCAACATATAATGGGACCCCATCTCTATTAACAAAAAAAAAAAAAAAAAAAAAGAAAGTAAAATCAGCCAGGCATGGTGGTGAATGCCTGTAGTCCCAGCTACTCAGGAGGTTGAGGCAGGAGGATCGATTTGAGCCCCAGGAGGTGGAGGCTGTAGTAAGTGATGATCGTGCACTCCATGCTAGGTGACAGAGCAAGACCCTGTCACAAAAAAATTGAAGAAAAAAAAGAAAAGAGGAAACCAACACTCACAAGGAACTGAATTCTGCCAACAACCCAAATGACCTTAAGAGGACCCTAAGCTTCAGAGAACTCTAGCCTGAGTGACATCTTGATTTCAGCCTGTTAAAACCCTAGAGAACCCACTCAACCCATGCTGCACTTCTGACCTTGAGAAACTATGACATGAGTGTTATTTTAAGCTGCTAAATTTGGGTAATTTGTTACACAGCAATAGAACACGAATACAGCTTCACTCAAGTTGAAAAATAACACATAATAGGAACCTAAAGAAGCAAAATCATATACATGGAATAATGTGGAATACACTGAAATATATTTGGTTTTTATCCCAGGTTTCAGGCACAGAGCTCCTAAAACCCTTCGAATTTCCTGAATTACAAGGGTATTTTTCATTCCTTATAATGAACCCCTTTTAATCACACCTGAGTTTATTCTTTTTTTTTTTTGAGAGAGAGTCTCACTCTGTCACCCAGGCTGGAGTGATCTCGGCTCACTGCAACTTCTGCCTCCTGGGGTCAAGCGATTCTCCTACCTCAGCCTCCTGAGTAGCTGGGATTACAGGTGTGCACCACCATGCCCAGCTAATTTTTGTATTTTTAGTAGAGACGAGGTTTCACCATGCTGGCCAGCTGGTCTCAAACTCCTGACCTTGTGATCTGCCTGCCTTGGCCTCCCAAAGTACTGGGATTACAGGCATGAGCCACTGCACCCAGCCACACCTGAGTTTATCTGCCGAGGTGGGTGGATCACTTGAGGTCAGGAGTTCAAGACCAGAGTGTATTTTTAGTCCCTACTAAAAATACAAAAATTAGGCGTGGTGGCAGGCACCTGTAATCCCAGCTACTTGGAAGGCTGAGGCAGGAGAATTGCTTGAACATGGGAGGCGGAAGTTGCAGTGAGCCAAGACTGCACCACTGCACTCTAGCCTGAGAAACAGAGTAAGACTCCATCTCAAAAAACAAAAAACAAAACAAAAAGAAATAATTCAGTCTGTACACAGAAAACCAGCAGGAAGAATACTTACCACTTGATCACTCACTGGCCTCATCATCCGGGCCAGGACATTCAATAAGTCTTGTCTCTTGAGGAACTGAAAAAAATGAGAGAAGCCAGTTAATTCAACTGCAACTCCTATTTAGTATATAGAAAGGGCCTTGGCGGGAGAATCAAATGCTTTGTCAAATATACTTTACGACACATTTGCCAGTTAGTACAAATATCACTTTTAGACCTCATTTTAAGTCAAACATGAAGGGATAAGATGTTGAATTAGGGGGGGCTGGGAATCACAGTTGGACAAAATTAAATGAAGATATATGTTGTACAAGAAGTTTCCTACTTACCCTCAGTTGGATAAGCATGCCTTCACAGCATACTCGACCAGAACACCACAGGTTATAGATGTGCTCATTCTCCTGGTTCAACTTTCCTGTGCTTGTGGCTTCTTTGTTAGTTCCATCATCCCCTAGGGGTAAAACCACTTAATGTGACTCAACAGAAAATGTCCAGGCTTGGCTGGGCCCGGTGGCTCACACCTGTAATCCCAGCACTTTGAGGAAAAAAAAACAAATTAGTCAGGAACAGTGGCTTGCACCTGTAGTCCCAGCTAATCAGGAGGCTGAGGCAGGAGAATTGTTTGAACCTGGCACGCAGAGGCTGCAGTGAGCCGAGATCGCGCCATTGCATTCCAGCCTGGGTGACAGAGTGAGCCTCCATCTCAAAATGATCATAGCTTTAGGGTAGCAATACTTTGCTGTCCTAAAGAACTCTGTTTGGACAAGGACTAAAATAGATTAACACTGTTCCTTTTACTTCTAAAACTATTGTCTCTATAAGAAGAAACATGGATTCTAAGCATGTACTTAGTTTAATGATGATCAGCTTGGATTATAAGTCTCTCAGAGTACACACAAAATGGGAAAAAATCAGTTTAAATATCTCTGCCAAAAGTTAAAAAAAAAAACCTCCTATGGAGTGAATAAAAAATAACATTAATATAAACTACTCAACAATTCTTCACTGTGTCTCCTGTGACTTAACGTTAACCAAGTATTCTTTTCCAATGCAAAATGATAACTGGGTCTTATCAATGGTATTCAGAGTACTATTTTAGATCTAGAAAAAAGCTCAAATTCCAATACTTTCTCTCTTCATTTAATTCATTAAGTATATAAAATAAATTGCTCAACCTCACAAGGGAAAACAGACTGATACATCAAATGAGAAAAAGCAAGGGGAAGCAGAAGGAGCCAAATAATACGGAGAATTATTATTTTTTCTTTTTTCAAATTTCCTGGTCAAAACATATTCTGAAGTACTATGATATAGTGAAGACAGGGTGGACTTTGGAAATAGGTAGATAGGTTCTGATATCTTGGTTGCAATTTAAATAGCTTAGATAAGTTTTAACATTTCTGCCCTTAGTTTCCTCCTTAGGAAAATAGCAACTATATCCAACTGACAGTGTGGTTCCAAAAAGTAAATAAGAAACACTGCATGCAAAGTATCCAGCATAATATATAAACATTAGTGTATTGCAAAGCAGGTGGATACATGCTTACTATTGAACAGAAATAATGTGCTAAATGCCAAACAGGTGAATGTGAGGTTAGTCCACCTCATTCCCTACATTGCAAAATGACAGAGGTTTCTTGAAGTCCTTCGGTGTATATTTCAGCAGTGGATCCAAAACTCAAGTGTCCAGACTCTGAGGGAATTTTGAGGGACTTTCAATTTCTAAAGGATGAACTGAAAGGATCTATCAAGCTATCTAAAATGTCAAACTTTCTTGGTTTCCATCAGAATTTTATCAACTTGTTTTGAAAACATTAATTACATTATTCTAATCAGAAGCTGTTTAGCAATTTTACTGCTAATGAGAAAACTATTAAATACTATATATATATACACATATATATATATATGTATATATATATATATATTTTTTTTTAGAGACAGGGTCTCATTCTGTCACCCAGGTTGGAGCATAGTAGCATGATCCTGGCTCACCACAGCCTCGAATTCCTGAGCTCAATTCTCCCACCTCAGCCTCCTGAGTAGTTGGGACCGCAGAAGCGCACCACTGTGCCCTGCCTATCTTATCGTATCTTATCATTTTTAGAGTTTGTGTTGCCCAGACTTGTCTTAAACTTCTGGCTCCAAATAATCCTCCCACCTTGGCCTTCCAAAGCACTGGAATTAGAGGCGTGAATCATTGCACCTGGCCAAAAAACAGGATCCTTAAGGCTGGGTGCAGTAGCTCATGCCTGTAATCCCAGCAATTTGGGAGGCCAAGGCAGGCAGATTGCTTGAGCCCAGGGGTTCGAGACCAGCTTGGGCAATATGGTGAAACTCTGTTTCTACAAAAAATACAAAAATTAGCTGGATATGGTAGCATGTGCCTGTAGTCCTATCTACTCAGAAGGCTAAGGTGGGAGGATCTCTTGAACCTGGGAGGTTGAGGCTGCAGTGAACCATAATCATACCACCGCACACAAGCCTGGATAACATATTGAGACCTTGCCTCAAAAAAATAAAAATAAAAAATAAAGAAGTGGGGGATCCTTGATAGAAAAAAACAGTGTACCCTCTTTGGTATTCCATGAAATAAGTTAGATGCTTATAATAGGGGTAATACATCATGCTTACCAGATATTTTCAAGCAAGAAGGTGGACTGACATTGACCTCACTTACCCACTAAAGTAAAGTTGCTCTCCAAAAGCTCCCTATGAGTGTTAAACCAGGCCTGTGCAAGGCGACTGTTTTTATTCTTCCCAATGATGTAATTCATGATATAAGCGAGCAGACCAGTCACCATCAAAATTTCTAGATAATAACTCTCCCAGCTGTTCTGGAGGTGTGCAGGAACCTAAAGAAGCAAAATCATTTCTTTAAATGTTGGCTGAGACTGAAGAATGGAGTCTAACTCATGGGAGGAAGAATGAGAAAATCCATAAACAGAAGGGATACTTCAGAAATCTGTCATTGAACACGGTTATACTTTGAAAAATAGGTCCAGTTTACTTTTCTAGTCCAGCTTTACCAAAGATTCTTGAAGGAAATATAAGGACAATCAAATGGGATGAAAAGCTAAAAAGCCCTTTGTATTAAACTAGGTCCTTAACCCCCCAAATAAATTCAATGTAGTGTACATCACCAAGGAATACATTTTACTTATTCCTTATAAGTAAAACTAGGAGGGCTAGAGTGATAAATATGGGTTGCTTTTCTAGGTGTTGATTTTTATCAGAAGAACCGATGTCAAACTCTTTCTCAGCTCCTACTATTACATTAACACCAGCTATATGTCATTAATTTTATTTCTAGGATTAATGACAAGACATTTTGTTATTTAGTTGGGAATTCAGAATCCTGGATACCTACATCAACAATTGTTATTGGGTCTTTATTTTTGCTAGAAGAAGTATCTGGTTTGTCTTCATAACCTTCAAATTCTTCATCATCATATGGTTCACTCTCGGTATCTCCCTCCTACAAAAATGAGGCATCATCTGTTTTCCTCTACAAATGTCACCAGCAGCTGTGTCTCATTTTGTTGGCAACATTTGTTGAAGAAAACAGAATCTGTAAGCAGCAAGCACAGAACACAAATGTTACATGTTTTTAACAAAATGACTGGGTATAAATTTCAGCTTAAGATGAAAAAGTTCTGGAGACCAGCATGTAGTACAGCATGGTGACTACAGTTAATAATGTATTATGTAGACTTGAAATCTGCTAAGGGAATAGATCTGAAGTATTCTCAACACACACATACACCTGAAGGCAACTATGTTAATTAGCTTGATTGTGGTAAGCATTTCACAATTTTTTTTTCTAGCCTCGCTCTGTCACTAGGCTGGAGTGCAGTGGTGTGATCTGGGCTCACTGCAACCTCCACCTCTCGGGTTCAAGTGATTCTCCTGCCTCAGCCTCCTGAGTAGCTGGGACTACAGGCTTGTGCCACCATACCCAGCTAATTTTTGTATTTTTAGTAGAAACAGGGTTTCACCATGTTGGTCAGGATGATCTCGATCTCTTGACCTCATGATCCACCCGCCTTGGCCTCCCAAAGTGCTGGGATTACAGGCGTGAGCCACCACACCTGGCCAGCATTTCACAATGTATAGGTATACCAAAACACTAATGTTGTGCACCTTAAATATATACAATTTTTATTTTTCAGTTACACCTCAATAAAGCTGGGGGGCACCCAAAACACCAAAGTGATGACTCTCTATGCTTTTGATTGCAAAGTTCTTTTTTCTTTTCTTGGAGACAGGGTCTTGCTCTGTTGCCCAGGCTGAAGTACAGTGGCTTGATCTCAGCTCACTGCAATCTCCACCTCCCAGGTTCAAGCAATTATTCTGCCTCAACCTCCTGAATACCTGGGATTACAGGCGTGCGCCATCAAGCCCAGCTAACTTTTGTACTGTTAGTAGAGACGGGTTTCATCATGTTGGGCAGGCTGCTCTCAAGCTGACCCAACCCCTGCCGACAGTCATCTCAAATCATCAGGTATCTGAATTTCTCCTGACCTAAGGTGATCAGCCTGCCTCGGTCTCCCAAAGTGCTGGGATTACAGAGGCATGAGCCACCATGCCCAGCCAATTGCAAAGTTCTAAATGATACAATTCTCATCCACAAACAGTATCTATTCTCCAACCCCTCTTCCAGTCAGGGTTTCAATAATACAAAATTCATTCTATTAATGTAAAAGGTAGAAACTTACCACAAAACATTTAGAAGAGCTCTACCTACTGAATGAAAACGAAGATTCCAGACAATAAAGGTCTCTGAGCCTGAAGATTAATTTTAATGTTTGGGAAAAGTGCTAGTTACAAATTTTTCCAAGAGATCAATAAAAAGAGCCTCACCTGGGTATCTACATCTTCAAAATCTCCTTCTTGGTTTTCATCCTGCCCTTCTAACTCCACAGTGGCCTCATCTTCATCATCTTCCGTGGTTATGACCCGTTGAGGAGATTCAGTAACAGAGTCTTCCATGACATCCTCAAATTCAGCAAAGTCATTATCATCATACTCTACTATGTCCTCCTCATCCTCAAAATCATCAAACTTGGCTTCAGAGACACTCCCAAACACCAGAAGGACAACACAGAAAGTGTGGAGGACTTTCATTGCACCTTGAGAACAAAGCTTAAAAATAAAAGAGAGAACCCCAAAATGGACTGCCCTTCTATATATACTGATCAGATTTCAGAAACAGTAAAAATTTATAAACCTCTCCTGCTTTTCTCTTATTCAGTACTATTAGATTCAGATCACATTATATAAAGAACAACAAAATAAGGTCAAGAGGCTTGGGTTCTAGTCTGGATCCTGGCACTAGATATCTGTAAAATCTTAAGTCATCAAGTCATTTATTTAATTTCTTTTTTTTTTTGAGATGAAGTTTTGCTCTTGTTGCCCAGGCTGGAATGTAATGGCGCAATGTTGGCTCACTGCAACCTCCGCCCCCCAAGTTCAAGTGATTCTCCTGCCTCAGCCTCCCAAGTATCTGGGATTACAGGCACGTGCCACCACGCTGGGCTAATTTTTGTACTTTTAGTAGAGATAGGATTTTGCCATGTTGGTCAGGTTGGTTGTGAACTGCTGACCTCAGGGCGATCTACCTGCCTCGGCCTCCCAAACTGCTGGGATTACAGGCAGGAGCCACTGGCCCGGCCCAGGTCATTTAATTTCCTTAGGTTGAGTTTCCTAAACCACTCTGTCCATTTACACAGAGTATTCAATAAGCATTTTTTGAGGGCCTATTAAAAACCTTTCTATAGGAAATGAGGAGGTAAAAATGAATAAATAGGCCAGGTGTGGTGGCTCACACCTGTAATCCATTCTTACTTCACAGGCCTCCTCTCAAGCTGACCCAACCCCTATAGTCATATCAAAATCGTCAGGTATCTGAATTTCTCTAATTGCATATTAGTATCAATCACATTTTTTCTAGTCTTGCTTGTTGAAAAGAACAAGATATCAAATATTTTGCCTTCTTTTTCCTTTGAAATCTATCAGCCATCAAATCCTGGTGTTTTCCTTCTTTGATTTCCACAGCCACTACAATCCAAGTTACCCCCAACTGCTAAGAGCCACCACATTATTCTAAATGGTACTCCTGTCTTAACACTCTCCCCACTCCCTACTTTTCCTCCCTAAAACCACCAACATATTTCTAAAACACAACTTTTGTTACACATAAGGATTCAATAATCATCAAAGGCTAACCAATTATTGCAAAGTAATATAAAAACACTTTTGGCATTTGCTGCTTTTCACAATGATCCTACTGTAATTAAATGTACCATCACTAAGCATATCACCACAATAGATACTACACCAAGATAAAGCACGATTCCTGAATTAAACATAAATTTGCACAGGAATTCAGCTTTAAGGACATGTACTATAATACTATTTATGATGGTGAAATTTTGAAACTATGTGGTTAAACTATGGATGCATCAAAAAACAAAGTTACTGTTGTCCATTAAAAATTGTTACACAGGGTAGTAGCTCTCCCCTGTAATCCCAGCACTTTGGGAGACTGGAATGGGTGGATTGCTTGAGCCCAGGAGTTCAAGACCAGCCTTGGCAACATGGCGAAACCCCATCTCTACAAACAAACAAACAAACAAACAAAAAATAAAAATTAGCTGGGTGTGATGGCATGTGCCTGTAGTCCTAGCTACTTCGGGGGCTGAGGTGAGAGGATTGCTTGAGCCCAGGAAGTCGAGGCTGTAGTGAACTGTGATTATGCTACTGCACTCCAGCCTGGGTGACAGTGAAACCGTGCCTCAAAACAAAACACAAATAACAAAAGAAAAAACCCCAAAGTAATTAAAAAAAAATGGTTACACAGCCTGGGCAACATAGTGAGACTTCTTCTCTTCCAAAAAAATTTTAAAAACTACCCAAGTCTCACAGTTGCTCATTCCTGTAATCCCAGCACTTCGGGAGGCCAAGGTGGGCCGATCACTTGAGGTCAGGAGATCCAGACCAGCCTGGACAACATGGTAAAACCCAGCCTCAAGTAAAAATATTTTTAAAATTAGCCAGCATGGTGCCACGCATCTGTAATCCCAGCTACTTGGGAGGCTGAGACATGAGAATTGCTTGAACCTGGGAGGCAGAGGTTGCAGTGATATGTGAGTGCACCACTGCACTCCTACCTGGACAAACACAGGGAGACTGTCTCAAAAAAAAAAAGCCAAGTCTGGTGGTGTGCACCTGTAGTCCAGCTATTCTGATGGTTGAGGTGGGAGGATCACCTGAGCCCAGGTGGTTGAGGCTGCAGTGAGCCATGACCTAGCCACTGCACTACAGCCTGGGTAACAGAGCGAGACCCTGTCTAAAAGAAAAAGAAAAAAACCCAAAATGTTACAAATGAAGTTGGAACCCAGATTGTTTTAGAAGCAAACGCACATAAAGAAAAGGTTTGGCTGGGCACAGTAGCTCACGCCTATAATCCCAGCACTTTCGGAGGCTGAGGCAGGTGGATAACCTGAGGTCAGGAGTCTGAGACCAACCTGGCCAACATGGTGAAACCCTGTCTCTACTAAAAATATAAAAAATTAGCTGATGTGGTAGCGCACATCTGTAATCCCAGACACTTGGGAGGCTGAGTAAGGCAGGAGAATCACTTGAACCCAGGAAGTGGAGGTTGCAGTGAGCCAAGATCACGCCATTATGCTCGAGCTGGGTGACAGAGCCAAGACTCCATCTCAAAAAAAGAAAAGAAAAGAAAAAAAAAAGTTTTGGCTGGGCGCTATGGCTCACACCTGTAATCCCAACACTTTGGGAGGCCAAGGTGGGCAGACTACCTGAGGTTAGAAGTGAGTCCAGCCTAACCAACATGGCGAAACCTCGTCTCTACTAAAAAATATAAAAATTAGCCAGGCATGGTGGCAGGCGCCTGTAGTCTCAGCTACTCGGGAGGCTGAGGCTGAGGCAGGAGGATCGCTTGAATCCGGAGGTGGATGTTGCAGTGAGCCAAGACAACGCCACTGCACTCCAGCCTAGGCAACAAGAGTGAAACTCCATTTCAAAAACAAAAAAAAAAAAGAAAAGAAAAGAAAAAACTTTTAATAAAGGTGTCCAATCTTTTGGTTTCCCTGGGCCACACTGGAAGAATTGTCTTGGGCCACCCATAAAATACACTAACACTAATGATAGCCGATAAGCTAAAAAATATCCAATAATGTTTTAAGAAAGTTTACAAATTTGTGTTAGGCCACACTGAAAGCTGTCCTGGGTCAGGTTGGACAAGCTTGGTTTACAAAAACATACATCTACATACAAATAATAGTTAGCTTGTACGGTAGAATTCTGGGTATTTTGTCTTTATTTTTCTTTATATTTAATTTTTTTTTTTTTGAGGCAGAGTCTCGCTCTGTTGTCCAGGTTCGAGTACAGTGGCGTGTACTGTCACTGCAACCTCGGCTTCCTGGGTTCAAGCAATTCTTCTGTCTCAGCCTCTGGAGTAGCTGGGATTACAGGCACCCACTACCACGCCCAGCTAATTTTTTTGTAGTTTTAGTAGAGATGGGGCTTTACCATGTTGGCCAGGTTGATCTCAAACTCGTGACCTCAGGCAATTCGCCTGCCTTGGCCTCCCAAAGTGCTGGGATTATAGGCATGAGCCACTGTGTCCAGCCTAATTTTTTTTTCTATCCTATACTTTTGTCAATCTAGAAGAGGCATTGCAGATAGGAACAGGTGTGGTATGGAGGCCTGAAATACCATATTTTAGGAGCCTGTTATGATAGGGCATTGGCTTTGTAGATTCAAGTGGGAGAAAAGAAGCTGGAAAGGCCTTCAGGGGCAGGTCATGATGAAATCATTATTAGCAACTTTAGGGAAGTGGCAAGGATGGAAGCCATAATTCAGGGAGTTGAGTACTAAGAGAGGTGAGAGTATGACAAAGGGAAGTATGTACTACTTTTTTAAGGTGCTCTGGGAAGGTAAATATTCTAAATCTCTTTATAGCACTGACACTTCTTAAAGAAATCAGTTTAATATCAAAGGTTATTGTCCAATACCTTGCAATCCGTGGATACTCAAGGAATTAAATGCACCTAAAGGCCTGGTACAGTGGCTCATACCTGTAATCCCAGCACTTTGGGAGGCTGATGTGAGCAGATAAGCTGAATTCAGGAGTTCGAGACTGGCCTGGCCAACACTGTGAAACCCCATCTCTACTAAAAATACAAAAAAATTTAACCAGGCATGCCTGTAATCCCAGCTACTTCGGAGGCTGAGGCAGGAAAATTGCTAGAACTTGGGAGGTGGTAGCTGCAACGAGTCAAGATCATACCACTGCATTCCAGCCTGGATGACAGAGCTGAGACTCTGTCTCCAAAAAAAAAAAAAAAAAAAAAAGAAAGAAAAAAGAAAAGAAGGCTGTGTGTGGCGGCTCACACCTGTAATCCCAGCACTTTGGGAGGCGGAGGCAGGTGGATCACGAGGTCAGGAGCTTGAAACTAGCCTGGCTAACATGGTGAAACCCCGTTTCTATGAAAAATACAAAAGTTAGCCGGGCCGTGGTGGCGTGTGCCTGTAATCCCAGCTACTAAGGGGGCTGAGACAGGAGAATCGCTTGAACCCGGGAAACGGAAGTTGCTGTGAGCCAAGATCGTGCCACTGTACTCCAGCCTGGGCAACAGAATGAGACTCTGTCAAAAAAAAAAAAAAAAAAGAAATTAAATGCTCTTAGGATTAAAGTTCATAAAATTTGAAAGGTACAAATGATTTTGAGAATTGCCATAAAGGATACGCCAATAGTACAATAGGCCCTATCCATGGGTTCCACATCTGTGGATTCAACCAACCACAGATTGACTGAACATATTTGGGGAGTGGGAAACAATTTAAAAAATACAATTAAAAAATAAAAAATACAGTATAACAATTATTTACATAGCATTGACATTGTATTAGGCATTATAAGTAATCCAGAGATAATTAAAGTATATGGGAGGAGGTGCATAGGTTATATGTGAATACTACACCATTTTATATAAAGGACTTGACTCTCCATGGATTTTGGTATTCTCAAGGGGTCCTGGAACCAATCCCCCACAGATATCAAGAGAGGACTATACATGTTGTCTACACTAGTTGATCCTTCATGTTAGCATCAAGGGAAAGCATACTGCCTTGTCAATGCCAACCTCAAAGAGGTTTGGGAGGGGTCTCTAAACATCCCTAGCTTCCTTTAACCATCTTTTATTAATGTCTTTAAACTCTGGAATGTGTATTTTCCACTTCCACTAGTCCTAAGGGTCATCAGTCCTCTAAATTTAGGCTTTCTCACTAGTTCTCGTGTTGTGGTATTTGGTCAAAAGTGGAAGAAATATGGAAAAAGAGCAAATACTTTGGTGGAATTAGACGGTTTAAAATGTCAGCTTTAGGCTGGGCGTGGTGGCCCACGCCTATAATCCCAGCACTTTGGGAGGCCGAGGTGGGTGGATCATTTGAGGTCAGGAGTTTGAGACCAGCCTGGCCAACATAGTGAAACCCCACCTCTACTAAAAATACAAAAATTAGCTGGGCGTGGTGGCAGGCGCCTGTAATCCCAGCTACTTGGGAGGCTGAGGCAGGAGAACTGCTTGAACCCGAGAGGTGGAGGTTGCAGTGAGCTGAGATTGCACCACTGCACTCCAGCCTGGGTGACAGAGTGAGACTTTTTCTCAAAAAAAAAAAAAAAATAAATAAAATAAACTGTCAGCTCTACCATTTACCAGCAATATGACCTTAGCCAAATTACTTAAAATTCCTTGTTCTCCACATATACAAAAGGGATATCATTTGCTACTTGCCTCTTAGGGCTGCAGTGGGTATTACAGAAGATGCGTACCAAGTTTTAAAACACTGCCTGGCACATAGAAGGTTCTCAATAAATATTAGTTGCTGCACCTTCCTTGCACCGTGTGTTATGAACACCCTTTAAGTTAAAAGATTTCATAGTTATTGTTTTCCTTTTCAAATCCTACTGTTAAAACTTTTTTTCAAATAGAAGCAACTAAAGGTTAACACTGGAACAGTCAACTTGATCAACAGCCTGCCAAAAGATCTGATCATTTCAAATCGAATTTCCAGTTAGAATGTTCACACCATAGAAACACTTCTGAGATAACTCAGCACTATAATGGGACTCCTTCAAGGTTATTTAGGTTAAAACTATCCAAGCCATTTTTACCTTGGCTTTCCCTCTCAGAAGTCTCTGCTGCACCTGTCAACTCATTTCTCAAATGCACAAGTCCTTGCCAGGCTACCCAGCCTCTATGACTCCTGAATCAAGCAACACAGGACCAAGGAAAACACAAGCACTAACAAGTCTGGTTTGATTATTTTCTGCAAGCTCATTCAATAGTTCCTCAGCGACTGAGTCCAGACTTGAGGAAAGAGGACTGAGTGAGGTCATGATTCCTTGTTATCATTTTAGATTAGGCCTTGCTGACAAAGGCCAGAACGAGTATTCTGGAAATCACGCAGTCTTTCCTCTGTCTCCTTATATGTGTTGGATAAAAACACGTTTCATGTTAGAAACCTCCAGAAGAAACTGGCCACAGAAGTTGTTGTTTCTATTAAACCCCCTTGCCTAGTTTCTTCCCACCTGAGGGAATCTATACATCCTAACGTTATCCTGCGGCACACACTGTACATTTCCTCTAACTCTGCCCTTCTGGCTATCATTTGCTCACAGCTCCGTAGGACAGTTCCCTCAAAACCATTAGAATTATCTCAACCCATAAAAGACCAACAGAAAGCGGGCCTTCGGGTGAACAGAAATTTTTAAAGGGTAACAGTTTTGTAAAAATTAAGTCCGGAAAGGAGAGAAGGCGCGGGGACCGATGCCCGTCACCATCGGCAGAACTTAAGAGTTGGCTGAGAAACCGGACCGGGCTACAGGCCACGCAATTCGGAGTCACCGCTGGGCCTGACCCGGCCCCGCCGACGAACGCGTCCTGGCCCGCTCCCTACCTGTGGCCGAGGCCGAAACCTGGCCCAGCGCCCCTGCGTCCACCACCCCGGCCCTGCCTGCCTCTCGGCCTGGCCGCCGCCTCCGCGATTGCCGCGGTTTTACTGCCCCAGATGCCTCTAGGACACAGCCATACCCGGTAGCTCAGTCACGCCGCACCTCTTTTCACGTAGCCCCCGCCGTCCGTTACGTAGAATGCGAGCGGCTTGTCCGCGCCTGCGCGCAGCGTGCAGGGCGGGACGCAGCCTCCGGGACAGCGCGAGACCTACCGCTCCCGCGCCCAGCTGAGGCGGGGTGGGGCTGCTGAGAAAATTACATAATCCCCGCCCCTGGGCCGGAACTGCTCTCGCCTATCCCAATCCTCCTCCCTAAGGTTAGGTCAAGTTGACGTCACACTGAACCAGTGCTCCGGAAGCTAAAGGTGGCCATGCTGTGTGGGACCACGTGGCCAGAGGCAAGTAGAGGAGTGTCGCTCCAGTAGTATTTGCTAGGGACCAGAGTTTAAACGATCGGCATGTTTGTGTAAATGTGGCTTCTGCCGAGCCCGTTTTATCTTGGGGTTTTTGGCCAGCCCCCTGACGCCACTTTGTCTTCATTCCCAGATCGACTTTCTAGACAGATCACCCAACTGCAGTTTCCTGTCAGAGTATCTGAGGAGCCTGTGAGGGATTCTGGAGCTTTAAGCTCAGGCGCCTTCCGGGAGCCGTAGCCTCCGCCCCGCCCTTCGGCCCGCGCACCCCTCATTGCGCATGTCAGGCTTTGTTCCCCTCCCCCCTCCAGCAACGGGCCGAGAGGCGGTGGCGGTGGTGGTGGCTTCGGCGGCGAAGGGGGCGGAGAGGGAGGAACGCGGCGGGACCTGGCCGGGACAGCGCGTACTTTGGGTCGCGGGATTCTCTCCTCGCCGGCGGTAGTAGTAGCTCCCGCTGCAGCCATAGCAGCAGGTTTGTGCGTGGGAGTTCTGGACTCAGGGCCGCTAGCCTTTGGGGGCACTGGAGGCAACTGCTGGGCCTAGCGAGAGCTGAGGATCCGCGGCCTCGCTTAACAAAGAGTCGGGAGAGCCTCCGTGCACTGGCGGCAGGAGTGCCAGGAAGGGGTGGGAATGCGAGCTGAGGCCTGGAGGGCTCCTTCCTAGCCGCGTCGCCCTCCCGCGGCTCCCGCTTCCCTCGCAAGTCTTACCAAGGCCCAGTTGGCGGCTTTCCGGAGGCGGCGCCCGTTCGCGTAGGAAAGGGATTTGCAGGGTGCCCGGCTCCGAGACAGGGATAGCGAGCGCGGGGAGAATTCTGACCCAAGGAGGCAGCTCTTGGGAGATGCAGGCCTCCGAATCTGGGGTCCTGATAGTTAAAAGCTGCCAAGTGAGAAGAGTGAAAAGACATAGGCGATGATTTTTGTACAGCCTTGAGTAGGGCGATGATTAGCATCACTGTAGTCACAAACTTTTTTGCGGCCTAGTTGAGAACCTAGCTGATGTGAATGAATAATTTATATTGAGTTGCAAACATGTACATCAAAAACATAGAAGCTATCGAGAGTTTTGGGGAATTGTGTTTCCGTCACTGAGAATTTCCCTTTTGTCCCCACTCCTGTAAGCAGATATCCAATTTCCTGTGGCTTCCCTGTATATTCTTTTTGTAAATGATGTTTCTGTGTTTGTCTTCCCTCATATACACACCCAGGTCTTCCTAAAAGGCAGGGACTATGTCTTAAATCACTTTGGAGAGCCAAGCCCCGTTCTGGCACATAGGAGGTGAGCAATGAGTGTTTCGTACAAAAATTAGCTTTTAGACTTTGAGAGATGAAGAAAAAAATGTATCTTTTTGTACCTAGAAGAGGCATTGTGTAGCCTAATGTGCAGTTCATTCATTCAAGGGATATTTTTGTTGATGCCTGTTGTCTAACGCCGTTCTAGGTGTTGGAATAGGTGTTAGACCCCTGCCTTTGTGAAACTTAACTTTCTAGTAGCGGGAGGAGAGGCAAACAAATATGTAAATTATACCGAATGTTACAAGATGACCAGTACCTTAGGAAAAAGAAAGCTGGAAAGGGGTTTGGGGAGGTGGTGTTGGAATTTGCAATAAAGTGGTCAGGGAAGTCCGGACAGTCTAGCCGATATTGAAGGGGACTAGAAGGTGGAGTGAGCCCTATGTTTTTCTGGGGAAAAGAACGTTCCAAGCTAGGGAATAATAAACATAAAAGCCTTGAGGACAAAGCTGGCACCTTAAGAGTGTGAAGACCAACGTGTTTGGAGCACTGTGAGGCGAGGGAGTAATAGGAGATAAGGTCAGGGAAGAATGGAGGGAAGGGAGTGCAGAACAACCAGAGCCTTTTACGCTGTTACTTGGACAGGAAGGGTCTGAGGGTTTCCATCAGAGGAATGATATGATCTGGTTTATACTGTTAAAATTTAATGTAAGAGAGGAGTGCAGTTGTTTAAATTTTTGTTTTGTTACATTGATAGTCATTTAATCAACTCTTTGTTTCTTTAAGCTGACAAAAGAGAAGGGATGCTTCTAAAATAACCATAACCCAGCATTTACTTATATTTGGTTTAGAAGAATGTGATTAAATTCTTGAGTTTTTATATAGATTTTCATTAAAGAACTGACCTGTATATAGTGTGTGAGATACTCTCAAGGTATTATGTAGAGTAGATGCTAATCACTGTCACTAGAACTCTTCCTTCCACTTCCAAAAATACAATGATAATGTGGTTTATATAATCAGTTGTTTTTAGTCCACTATATTTAAAGTCATTTAGATCATATCTTACTTTCCACCATTGCCAAAAACACAAACCAGCTAAATTGTCTTCCTTTATAAGCACGTTTCACATTTATTCTCGCTTCGTCGTCTTCACTAGTTCAATCTTTCTCCCTAGAATGTCATCCTCTACACATCTCTACCCAGCTTGCATCTTTCTTTGCCTAGCCTGCCTTCTGGCTCTCTTATGAAGCTTATCCCTGATTGTTAGCTCATGGTGATCTCTGACATCTTCAGTATTTTTTTTTTTTTTGAAGAGTCTTACTCTTTCACCAGGCTAGAGCGTAGTGGTGGGATCTCGGCTCACTGCAGCCTCCACCTCCGGGGTTCAAGCAGTTCTCTGCCTCAGCCTCCTGAGTAGCTGAGACTACAGGTACCCGTCACCATGCCTGGCTAATTTTTTGTATTTTTAGTAGAGATGAGGTTTCACCATCTTGGCCAGGCTGGTCTTGAACTCCTGGCCTCGTGATCCACCCGCCTTGGCCTCCCAAAGTGCTGGGATTACAGGCATGAGCCATGACACCTGACCATCTTCAGTGTTCTTGTGGCACTTACGTGTGACCTATATGAATTGAAAGATGTCTGATAGTCTCAGTTTATCAATGTAGAAATTGCTTCTTCATAAATTATACAAATAATAATGAAAAACACGATGTCAGCTAACATATTGAACAGTACATTTTTGTGTATGAACTTAATTTTTCACACCAACCCTTGAGATAGGTAGGTGATAGTCTCATCTTTTTGTGTGTGTGTGTGATGGTGTCTCACTGTGTTGCCCTGGCTGGTCTCAAATTCCTGGGCTCAAGTGATCCGCCTGCCTCAACCTTCCGAAGTACTGAGATTACAGGCGTGAGCCACCGCACACAGCCTCTCACCATTTTATAGATGAGGAAACTGAACCCAGAGAAGCTAAATAACTTCCCTGGGGTTCATATCAAGTTATTAGCAAAGACACACACATAGCCTGTGCTACTCTACTTTTCTGTTAAGATTTCCTACAAAACCACAGCGTTTTATTTTTTCAAGACAGCATCTTGCTTTGTTGCCCAGGTTAGAGTGCAGTAGTGCAGTCAGCTTACTGTAACCTGGAACTCCTGGGTTCAAGCAATCCTCTTGCCTCAGCCTCCTGACCAGCTAGGATTGCAGGCGTGTGCTACCATGCCTGGCTAATTTTTAAATTTTTTTCGTAAAGACAGGGTCTTGCTGTGTTGCCCAGGCTGGTCTCCAACTCCTGGCCTTAAGTGATCCTCCCACCTTGGCCTCCCAAAGGGCGAGGATTACAGGTGTGAGCCACCTTGCCCAGCCAGCCATAGCATTTAGTGCCTAGAACCATACCGAATAGGACTTCACGCCATCTTGAATATCTCTCCTCAACCTAGTTGTAGATCTCCTTTAGTCTTTTACATATTAAATAAAAGAGTATCTAATATTGAAAACATACTGTAAGAGAAAAATGAATAAGCCTGTTTTTTTAGCCGTGAATCCTACAATGAATTGGACTGGAAAGGGAGTTTGTGGAAGGAGATGCCCTTTCTCTGGAGAAATCATATTCATGTCTTTAGGAGTTGGTATTTGATATGGGCTTTGAAGGATAGGACTTTGGTAGGTACTTATACTTTATAGGAAAGAGATTTGTTGGGGATGGAATCCAGGTAGAAGGAAGAGCATTCACCAAAGTGCTTGTTTTCTTGGAAATCAGTATATGTGGAGAGGCCCTGGGAAATATGAATGGTAGTTTGTTGCCACAGTGGAGGGTCTCATTCCAGCATGATTGACTGTGGAGAGCTATGGAATTGAAGAGAGTGACAGTGTCAGAAACATGTGACCTGAGAGAACCTGGAAAGGGTTTTCGATAAGCATCTGAATATTGACCTCCCTTCTGTGAGACTTTTTCTGGTTCCACAGTATTAACACACACTATGCTACTCTACCAAAGGAGGTAAAACTTCATTTTCTCTTTTCACTGTGTGTCTCACTGTTACTTCATCATTTTATGCTTTATTACATAGAATCACTTCTCATAGACTATGGAAGATTTGCTGGTTTTTGATGAAGCGTCTGGATGTACATCACCATTATTTTCCAATAAAACAGACATTCTTGGGACAGTAGAGTTGTCGGGAGAGGATTACCTGTCAAATGTCATTCATCTCAGAGAGGCCTTCCCTGACTTAAGTCTGCAATAGCTTGCCTCTTACCTGCTTGCTTGCCTTTCGTAGCACTTTTGCTACCTGTAATTACATGATTTAGTTTTTCTCTCTCCTGGGCCAGACTGTGAGCTCCCTGAGTGCTGGGGCTGTCTGATTCCATTACTGTATCCTTAGCACCTTAGAGCAGTTACTGGCACAAAATAGGCCCTCAGTGTATTTTGACTTAGTGATCACTCTGGTAGTGCTGTGGGAGCTGGATAATAATCAGAAAGATTTTTTAGGAAATAATTGCAATAGTGGAGGTGGAGATGGAAAGGCTACTGGGCACACAACAAAATCATTAGTGGTTATTGGTCAGTATAAAACAATGGATGTTATTACTACCAACCAACTTAGATGGTTCTCTTTTAAGCAAATGCACATTAAACTTTGTTTATGACTCTAGTAAGCAGCTAATTCTTTTCAAATTAAGTATTTAATTTGGATTCTTTTTAAATTTTTATTTTTTGGCACCCCAGCAGGAAATGAAGAAATCCTTTTTTAAGAGAAAAAATACAAAAATGCAGTTGCATTTTCACAAGTGTGTTTGTATTTTAGAAACTGGTGCCTAGATAGCATATTGTGCCCTCATAATTTGTTTAAAATAACAACCTAAAAATACGTGCACTCATTTCCTGGTTTTATTTATTTTGTTGTAAAAGACATGTCAGTGGCAGCAAGTATGTCCATTAGCATTATTATTTTTTTCCAAACAGGGTCTGGCTCTGTCGCCCAGGCTGGAGTGCAGTGGCATGATCTCAGCTCACTGCAACCTCTGCCTCCTGGGCTTAGGCCATCCTCCCACCTCAACCTCCCAAGTAGCGGGGACTGCAGGCGCACGCCTCCACACCTGGCTAATTTTTGTATTTTTTGTAGAAACCAGGTTTTGTGTTGTTGCCCAGGCTGGTCTCAAACTCCTGAGCTCAAGTCATTCTCCTGCCTCGGCTTCCCAAAGTGCTGGGATTGTAGTTGTGAGCCCCTGTGCCGGGCCTCATTTTGTTTTCTTCTTTTGCTACCATCACCACCATCTAGCCACAGAACACTTTTCATCTTGTAAAACTGCAATTCTATACCCATTAAACAATAACACCCCATTCTCCCCTCCCCCCTGCCCCTGGCAACCATTCTTCCACTCTGTGTCTCTGAGCTTGACTATTCTAGGTATCTTTTTTTTTTGTTTGTTTTGTTTTGTTTTTTCTTGGTAGAGATAGAGTCTTGCTGTGTTGCCCAGGCTGGTCTCAAACTCCTGGCCTCAAGTCCTCTTCCTGCTTCCCAGAGTACTGGGAATATAGGTGTAAGCCACTGCATCCGGCTGTTTTATTTTTTTAGTGACCAAATAGAAATTTGGGTGGCTATCTTTTGCTGCTTCTATCAGCAATCCTCCCACAAACCTCTGTAATTGTCAAGGTTCAGTAGCCATGTACCCTGCATGGTTTAATAGTAGGAAAAACTGTTGTCAAGAGACTAAGTTATGATATATTGAGGATGATCTGGCTTAGATTTAATCAGGTAGGGTGGATAGCTAAATAACAAGGTTTTTTAATAATGAAAGATGGTTTTCGCAAATACTGGGATGAATTTTGGAGAGTTTCAATACATGGTATTTATTCATTCAACAGATTTTTTTGAATACTACACAGACACCAGGGATATAGTGCTGGGCAAATTGAGCAAAGGCCTTGCTCTCATGGAGCTAATAGTCTACTCAGTGGCGTAAGTAGAAAGCACAGTTGATTGGCCTTCCTAGAGGCAGTAATTGAGGGGAAATGGGCTGTGTGTTCTAGATGAGCTAGAGAAAGGATTGCTTTTGCATCTTGCTGAGTCTGAGAGCCATTAAGCACCCCTCACCTGCCTGCCCAGGGTCTCACTGCCTGTCTGTTTGTGGTAGGAGTTGATTTGCTGCTTTTGTAATACGAACCTTTTGATTATTTAGTAGGGCTGATTCATATTCATTCTTGTTCTTTTTGCTCCTTCCCTCTAGTTTTGGGGGAAGAGTGAGTTACTCCTGTTGTTAAAAGTTTTGATCATGTCTGGAAATCCTATGATTTTTTTCTGTCATCTTGCATCTTCAGCTTTTCTAACTTTACTGATTTTTCCCCTTTAGCATGTAAACATGTATATGTTTCTTTAAAAAATAAAATTTCTGTAGTTAATGCTTCACTTTCTTTTTCCTGTCATTGGTAAACAGCCTACAAAGTACTCTTGACTCTTCTTGATCTAGTCTTCATCCTCTACCACTTACTTGCTGGGCACTCCTTAGCCCTGCCTCTACTGCTCTATTGAAACTGCTTTCACCGATGACTCTTGGTTACATGTACAACAGAAGCATTTTAGTTCTTAACTTACCTGACTTTAGTTTTCTGCCCGTAGAGCTTCTCTCTCCTTACCCATGTTCCTCCTCTTGTCTCCCCTTCCTTCCTTCCCTCTCTTCTCTTTACTTCTCTCCCCTCCTTCATCCCTGTTCCATCTGAAGTTTCCATGTAAGCTTCTCTTTTTCTGCCCATTCCTAAATAGTGATATACATTAAGAGTTGTCTTACCGGCTGGGCGCGGTGGTTCGCGCCTATAATCCCAGCACTTTAGGAGGTCGAGGCAGGTGAATCATGAGATCAGGAGTTTGAGACCAGCCTGGCCAACATGGTGAAACCTCATCTCTACTAAAAATACAAAAATTCCCCAGGCATGGTGGCAGTGTCTGTAATCCCAGCTACTCGGGAGGCTGAGGCTGGAGAGTTGATTGAACCTGAGAGGCAGAGGTTGCAGTGAGCCGAGATTGTGCCATTGCACTCCAGCTCTGGGCAACAGAACAAGACTCCGTCTGGGGACGGGGGAAAGAATTGTGTTACCTCTTTTCTCACTCTGCATGGTCTCTCTGCTAGCTTATTTATTTGCATCAGTAACCTCAAATGCAAATGTCTTATATCAAATTTATAGTTCTACTTCAGACCCCTCTCTGCAGTTACTGATCCTACTTGGCATCTCTCCTTAGCTCGCCCATAGATAACTGAACTCACCTTCTTCCTGGTTTGGCAAGCCTGACTCTTTTACGTTTCCATCTCCATTGGCCATTGGTGGCCCCACAATTCACCCAACCTTTTTTTTTGAGATGGAGTCTCGCTCTGATACCCAGGCTGGAATGGAGTGGCATGATCTTGGCTCGCTGCAACCTCCAGCTCCTAGGTTCAAGGGATTCTTCTGCCTCAGCCTCCCAAGTAACTGGGACTACAGGCATGTACCACCATGCCTGGCCAATTTGTATTTTTAGTAGAGATGGGGTTTCACCATGTTAGCCAGGGTGGTCTTGATCTCCTGACGTCGTGATCCGCCTGCCTCGGCCTCCCAAAGTGCTGGGATTACAGGCATGAGCCAGCGTTCTTGGCCCACCCAATCTTTAAAGCCAGAAACTTCTGAAGCTATTCTAGACTCTTCTTCCTTAGCTTCCACACCAGTTGCTGGTCACACAATCCTCATTGGTCTTTCCTCATAGATATCTAAATAAATAATTCAGATCTATCCCCCGTTTCTCCGTTCTCACAGGTACTTTCTTCTTTCAGGATTTTGTCACTTTATGTCTGCATTGCTAAAACAGCCTCCTAACGACTTTCCTTGCCTCTTCCATGGGTATCTCTCGTTCTGTCTTTCAAAAACACTGATCTGAAAGTTTCTCTTCTGTGTAAAATTAACATTTCCTTGTAGCTGTCAGAATACAGTTTTGTATGGTACATCGTTAGCATAGCCTCCTGACCTGTTCATCTTGACCCTGCCTGTCTTTTTGAACCTGTGTTGTGCAAATTTCCCAAATATCCTACTGAACTCTAGCTTAACTGAACTATTTCCTGTTCTCTGTGGTAGTACTTAACAGATCCTTCCATCTGAAATGCCCTTCTTTAATGCTTCTCTGATCTAATGCCTCTTGAGATTTCAAAATTTAACATATCATCTCCCAGAACACTTCTGTGCCTTTGCTCCCACTCATGGACCAGCAGTGAATCCACTTTGTATACTACACCTGTTAGAATGCATCATGTTGTTTTCGGCTGCCTCAAACTACACTGTCTAACTCCTTCAGAATAGGGACTGTATCTTTCATGTATGACTGTCTGACCTTCCTCAGCAAGCTTTCAGTAAACCATTCAGAGTTTTCCTGCTAGGAGATTGTGTGATTCTTAAAAATTCACCTGAACGTAAATATCTTTTCACTATCCTTTCTTTGGCTGTCTTCTCATCCTTATGGCTTATTTATTAGCTCCTCATTATACATTATATATATCAGGAAAAATGAGATTAAAGTTTAGCCCATTATTTTTGTTGCTTAGAAAAGCTCTTGTAAAGATAGTCTTATAGATTAGTTTAAAAACATTGTCAGATGCTAAAATTTTCTTGCTTGTAAAGATTCTTACTAAATTTCATTGCACTGGAATTATGTTGATTTCTTGATTGAAAGAATTTCCTTATGGGATTCCTAAAGAGAACTGGAGATGAAGTTCAAGTAAACTGGTACTTACTAAATACTTACTTTAGTCATTATCACTGTTACAGAAGGAGATCCAAAATGAGTAAAGACAGTTTGTATCTGGAGTTAAGGGTCTAAGTGGAGGTTGACATGGTGTAATTCAAGTTTAATACCAAGCAGGTTGGAGCCATGACTCATGCCTGTAATCCCAGCACTTTGGGAGGCTGGGCTGGTCACTTGGGGTCAGGAGTTCAAGACCAGCCTGGCCAAAGTAGCAAAACCCTGTCTCTACTGAAAATACAGAACATTAGCTGAGTGTGGTGGTGTATGCCTGTAATCCCAGCTACTCGGGAGGCTGAAACAGGAGAATGGCTTGAATCAGGGATGCAGAGGTTGCAGTGAGCCAAGATTGCACCACTGCACTCCAGCCTGGGCAACAGAGTAAAACTCCATTTCAAAAAAAAAGTGTAATACTAAGCAAGCAACTAAGTGCTGTGTGTAATACTAAGCAAGCAACTAAGTACTGTGTATAATAGCATTTGAACAAAACCTATAAGCTATATATAGACAAGGGGCATAGAACAGTGCGTGTTTCTGATCTCTTCGACAATGTTACTATAATAAACAGTTTCTGGAATTTTTTTCTCACCCTGGCTTCAAAGCTAGGGGAAATTAAAATTAAACATTTTAATTTTTCTTACTAATGGTAAACAAAGTAGAAATCAAATAACTGCTGTTAACATTTTGATAACCTTTCAGCTGTCCCTGTATGTGTAACTCATGGTTTTTACATAAATAGAATCATACTACTCACCTTGTTTTATGCCCTTACTTATTTTACTCAATGTGTAATGGATACTTTTTCATAAATGTAACTAGTAATTAAAATTTTTAGGCCAGGCAAGGTGGTGTGGCTCATGCTTGTTAATCCCAGCACTTTGGGAGACTGAAGCAGGAGGAGTGCTTGAGGCCAGGAGTTCGAGACCAGCCTAGGCAACATAGTGAGACCACAAAAAAATTAAAAGAAAATGAAAAGCCAGGCATGGTGGCTCACGTTTGTAGTCCCAGCTACTCAGGAGACTGAGGTGGGAAGATCACTTGAGCCCAGGAGTTCATGATTACAGTGAACTGTGATCAGACCACCATACTACATCCTGGGTGACAGCAAGAACTTGTCTCAAAAGACATGTTTTTAAAACTTAGAATGCATTTTCCTTTGACTGAGCAATTGCATTTTAAAACTTGTTCCTAAGGAAATAATGGAAGATATGCACAAAGATGTATATAATAATACCGTAAAGTAGTGAAGAAATAGATGTCTATTCACATTAAACAGTATCACAGTATATCATTAAGTGAAGAAATCAGTAACTAAAATAATATGTACAATATGGTTTCTGTGTGTGTGTGTATGTGTGTGTGTGTGCACATATTCGTAGAAAAAGTAGCAAAAGATAGAACAAAACCGCATGTCTGGGAAAGGAAATTTCAGGTAGTTTTAAATTTTTTTCTTTTTCACTTTCTGCTTTTCTGTAAAACTTAGGTAAATTATATCATTAAAAAGGTTTTTGGGGGCCAGGTGCAGGGGCTCATGCCTGTAATCCCAGCGATTTGGGAGTCTGAGGTGGGTGGCTCACTTGAGGCCAGGAGTTCCAGACCAGCCTGGCCAACGTAGCGAAACCCCATCTCTTCTAAAATTCATAATATTAGCTGAATGTGGTGGCGCATGGTTGTAATCCCAGCTACCCCGGAGGCTGAGACATGAGAATCTCTTGAACCCAGGGGCAGAGGTTGCAGCAAGCTGAGATTGTACTGCCACACTCCAGGCTGGGTGACAGATTGAGACTCTGTCGCAAAACAAACAAACAAAAAAACAACCAAAAAAAAACCCATGTTTTTTGGGTCAGGTGCAATGGCTCATGCCTGTAATGCCAGCAGTTAGGGAGGAAGAGGTGAGAAGGGGATCTCTTGAGGCTAGGAGTTTGAGATCAGCCTAGGCAACATCGTGAGACCCTGTTTTGTTTTTGTTTTTGAGACCTAGTTTCACTCTTCTTGCCCAGACTGGAATACAATGGTGAAATCTTGGCTCACCGCAACCTCTGCCTCCTGGGTTCAAGTGGTTCTCCTGCCTTAGCCTCCCGAGTATCTGGGATTACAGGCATGTGCCACCACGCCTGGCTAATTTTGTATTTTTAGTAGAGACAGGGTTTCTCCATGTTGGTCAAACTGGTCTCGAACTTTCGACCTTAGGTGATCCGCCCGCCTCAGCCTCCCAAAGTCCTAAGATTACAGACGTGAGCTACCGCACTGAGCCCTTGACCCTGGTCTATTTAAAAAAAAAAAAAAAAAAAAAAAAAGTGTTTTGGAGCCAAGTGTAATGTAAGGTATTGTTTGTAAAGTGATTTTATCAATGCACAAGACATTTGTTTGTAATTCTTAACCACAGCCTAACTGAATATACTTCAGGCAACATGTGGATGACAATGAATCATGGTTTCTTCCTGGATAGTGTTCCTAGTGGGCAATTGTTCAATAAATACATGGTTCATGGTACCCTTCCTTAAGACATGAATACACATTTACTGTCTACAAATAACTGATCTTTTAAGTTTTGATTCCTTAATTTTTTCCAGCTGTCATTACCAGAGGGTAATCTCTAGTTTTGGGACAGTCTTGCTGATAACACCTCAGTCTTTCTTATAAGGATGAAGACATTCAGTCTTTTCATATCTCCAGTGGCCTAACACAATGCCTAGCACATATCCCAAAAATATTTTTTCTTATGAGTATTTTTGTCAGCTTAATAAGATGTTAATTAGCAGACAAATCCTTTTGGTGTGATTATATTAAATACTGCATTCCTGTTTACATTGAGATCCCAGTCAAATGGATAACAATTTCTTCAGTGTTTTAGAAAATGTAACCTTTAGAAAATGTAACCATTTGTTGGGGCTAGCATAGTGTTTATCTGAAATACAATGTCAACGTTTGTGGTTTTTGTTTTTTTAAGAGACAAGATTTCACTGTGTTACCCAGGCTGGAATACAGTGGCTATTCACAGGCAGGATCATAGCACACTGTAACCTTGAACTCCTGGATTCAAGCAATTTCCGTGCCTCAGCCTCCTGAGTAAGTGGGCTGGAAGTGAATCTCTTAATGAGACAGATGGGATTTTCTTTTTCCTTTTTTTTAATGTGAAAAGAGACAGAATCTCTCTCTGTTGCTCAGGCTTGAGTGCAGTTGTGTGATCGTAACTCAGTGTAGCCTGGTACTCCTGGGCTCAAGTAGTCCTCCTGCCTGAGCCTCCCAAGTAGTTGGCACTACAGGCCTGGGCCACTCTCCTGACTATACTGTTATAGTTTCAATTGAGAAGCTAAAGTTTAAAATTTTAGGTGGAGATTGGAAGAGACATACAACTCAGTGGGGCTATACACACTTTTTAAAGTTAAATTTATATTTGTGTGTCTTACTCCTAACAGATCAGTCATTGGCACCATGAACTGGAATAAAGGTGGTCCTGGCACTAAGCGGGGATTTGGCTTTGGAGGTTTTGCCATCAGTGCTGGGAAGAAGGAGGAACCCAAACTCCCACAGCAGTCCCACAGTGCCTTTGGGGCAACCAGCTCTTCTTCTGGATTTGGAAAGTCAGCTCCACCACAGCTCCCTTCTTTCTACAAAATTGGATCTAAACGGGCCAACTTTGATGAAGAAAATGCGTAAGTGGTAATTCCTGGTATTGTAGCAAAGGTTGGGCTTTGAGATACTCATTCTATCAGCAGAAATTGAGGCAGAGAAACTATTTGTTTCTAAATGATTTCTGAAGTTACATATCTCACTGAATTCCACTGTTCCTAATAAGTTAAATTATCAGGTTTACTCATTTGTGAGGAATATTAATGCCTGTAGAGTTACTTATACCTTTACTCATTCAGTGAATTATGTCCTACTGGGCTGTTGCTCAATGTGGGATTAGAAGCTATTGAAATGGGCCAGGCATGGTGGCTCATGCCTGTAATCCCAGTACTCTGGGAGACCAAGACTGGCGGATCATCTGCTGTCAGGAGTTCGAGACCAACCTGGCCAATGTGGTGAAACCCTGTCTCTACTAAAAATACAAAAAATGAGCCAGCTGTAACCCCACCTACCTGGGAGGCTGAGGCAGGAGAATTGCTTGAACCAGGAGGCAGAGGTTGCAGTGAGCCAAGATCGTGCCATTGCACTCCAGCCTGGGCAATAGTGCAAGACTCTGTCTCAAAAAAAAAAAAAAAAAGAAAAAGAAACCATTGAAACATAAACATAAATATGGCTGAAAAGTTTTATATAATTCATGTGGTTTTGGGGTTTTAGTTTTGGTTTTGGGTTTTGGTTTTGTTTTTTTTTTTTTGGAGGCAGAATTTCTCTCTTGTCACCCAGGCTGGAGTGTAGTGGTGCAGTCTTGTCTCACTGCAGCCTCCCTCTGCTGGGTTCAAGTGTTTCTCCTGCCTCAGCCTCCTAAGTAATTGGGATTACAGGCATAAGCCACCATACCTGGATCATTTTTGTGTTATTAGTAGAGACGGGGTTTCACCATGTTGGCCAGGTTAGTCTCAAACTACTTATTTTTATTTTTTAAAGACGGGGTTTTACCATGTTGGTCAGGCTGGTCTTGAACTCCCAATCTCAGGTGATCCGCCCGCAGTGGCCTCCAAAGTGCTTGGATTACAGGTGTGAGCCATCGTGCCTGGCCCAGTCTCAAACTCCTGACCTCAGGTGATTGACCTACCTTGGCCTCCCAATGCACTGGGATTACAGGTGTGACCCACCATACCTGGCCTAGTGGTCTTTACTTCAGTCTTTTACTGACACCATATAAATTGTTTTGTAAACACAAGCAGTTGTCAGAACTGATGGAAATACAAATTTGCCTCAACAGCTGTCTTTAAAACTATTACGTTGGAACATCTGATAGTGGTAGAAAAATCTCATATTTTCCCCATAGTTCTCATAATTGGTAAATGCTTTTCACCAATTACCATTTTTAACTTGCTGATACAATAATGTGGTTAGAAAAAGCTGGGATTTAAGGGTTTGAGTTTTAATTTCTATACAAAATATCTCTCTTTGCTGAATCTGAAGAAATCTCTTGTTGCTATTATTACCAAGCTGTTTGTGACACTGCCTCACTGCTTGAGGCTTATGCCTGTGGTCCAAGCGCTTTGGGAGGCGCTTTTTTTTTGTTTTTGTTTTTGTTTTTTTTGTTTGTTTTTTTGTTTGTTTGTTTTGTTTTGAGATAGGATCTCACTCTGTCACCCAGGCTGGAGTGGAGTGGTGTGATCAAGGCTCTCTGCAGTCTTGACCTCCCAGGCTAAAGCAGTTCTCCCACCTCAGCCTCCTCAGTAGCTGGAACAATAGGCACATGCCACCGCACCCTGCTATTTTTTTATTCTTTTGTAGAGACAGGGTCTTGCTCAGGCTGGTCTGAAACTCCTAGGCTCAGGTGATCCTCCCACCTCGGCCTCCCATAGTGCTGGGATTATAGACGTGAGCCACTTCACCCAGCAGATTTTAATTGGAAAAAAAAAAAAACTTTTAAGACTGGAGTTTAAAATTATTTGAAAATACACAGCAGTATTTTAGAAAGCTGATATGTTATTCAGGAATCAAATATACAAGTAGTGTTTAAGGTTTAGCAAAGTTAAAAATCATTATTCTAGATAGCAGTTAACCAGCTCAAGCTACTTTTTCATTAGTTAAATAGAACACACTATATACAGGAGGCTGATGAAAGATGGCTTGAGCCTAGGAGTCTTGAGGCTGCAGTTAGCTATTTTTGCGTCACTGCTCTAAAGCCTGTATGACAGAGTGAGACTCTGTCTCTAAAAACAAACAAACAAAAAAACCAAAAACCTACCATACGAATTATGCATGAGTAGATATGTATGTATATGCTGTATGTTAATGCATATGTAATTACATCGTATAGTATAGTGTAAATATGCTATTGCTACATTAGTGTATATAAGAGTTACTATATAAAGGAGTATGCATAAGCATGTGTACTATATGTTTTAGGCCAAGTGGAGTGGCTCATGCCTATAATCCCAGCACTTTGGGAAGCTGAGATAGGTGGATCACTTGAGGTCAGAAATTTGAGTCCAGCCTGGGCAATGTGGTCAAGTCCCGTCTCTACTAAAAATACAAAAATTAGCTGGGTGTAGTGGCATATGCTTTTCATGCCACCTACTTGGAAGGCTGGGGCAGGAGAATCGCTTGAACCCGGGTGTCGGAGGTTGCAGTGAGTGGAGATTGGCGCTGCTGTCCTGCAGCCTGGGCAACAGAGCAGGCTCTGTCTCAAAAAATATATATATATACACACATACACACACACACTATATAGTTTAGTCTGTATTATTGTTACATATAGTCATTTATTAGTATGTATATGTATGTGTGTAGATAGCATAACAGTTAAAGCTTTTAAGATAATTCCTAGGAAGACTTGAAATGCTTTAGCTTTTTAAGCTGCAGTTATTTATTTATACTAATATTTGGTTGTATTATTATTTAATTTTGAGCTAAAATCTAAATAGTGGTTTAAGAGCTGTAGCGACATTCTTTTCTGGAATGTTTGTTGAAGAGAAAGTGATACCTTATCCAGCCTTTGAAGTTGTCCTTTCTGAATACTTAAATATTATCGCAAATCATTTTGGATTGAACACTTATTTTCTTTTTTTTCTTCTTTCTTCTTTTTTGAGACAGAGTCTTGCTCTGTTGCCCAGGCTGGAGTTCAGTGGCACAATCTCGGCGCACTGCAACCTCTGCCTCCTGGGTTCAGGCAGTTCTACCTCAGCCTCCTAAGTAGCTGGGATTACAGGTGTATGCCACCATGCCTGGCTAATTTTGTATTTTTAGTAGAGACAGGGTTTCCCCGTGTGGGCCAGGCTTGTCTCAAACTCCTGACCTCAAGTGATCCACCTGGCTCAGCCTCCCAGAGCGTTAGGATTACAGGTGTGAGCCACCATGCCTGGCCTGAGCATTTTTCAATTCTGGAAGTTTTCTGTCAGTCCCCAGAAAATAGTCCAGAACTTCTGAAGTTTTCGGTCTTACAAAAATAACTCTTAAGTTTTTATTAAGGATTGTAAAGGATAGACTGAATTTCTAATGTTTCATTAAAAAGTTCCTTTTAGCTGAGTGCAGTGGCTCACACCTGTAATCTCAGCTTGTTGGGAGGCTAAAGCAGGGAGATCACATAGGGTCAGGAGTTTGAGATCAGCCTGGCTAACATGAAACCCTTGTGTCTACTAAAAATACAAAAATTAGCCGGGCCTGGTGACAGGCACCTGTAATCCCAGCTACTAGGAAGGCTGAGGCAGGAGAATCGTGTGAACCTGGGAGGCAGAGGTTTTGGTGAGTTAAGATTGCGACACTGCATTCCAGCCTGGGCAACAAGCAAAACTCCATCTGAAAAAAAAAGTTTCCTTTTTTCCTATAGCACAGCTCTTTAATATTTGTCATATTTATCTAACAGTGATCAGTAAGTTTGTACTGAAAACTCTTCCCTTTTAACAGAACTGGGAGTATGATTTGACCACACACTATTGAAATGGAGTATCTCTTGTGATTACTTTTTTGTAATATCGAAATTTTGCATGTATTAAGTAGTACTTAATAATTAGGTAATTAGCCAGTACTTAATATTTAGGTAATTAGCCAGTACTTAATAATTAGGTAATTAGCCAGAGGTCTCTAATTTGATCTGCATTAAATCTCCTAATAATAAGATATACCATAATAAAAGTTTTTGCTAAGTGAAAGATTTACTGACCCCAAAGTAAATACTCACTTTACCAATTTGCATTCTAATTGTCAGCTATTTTGAAGATGAAGAAGAAGACTCTAGCAATGTTGATTTACCTTACATTCCTGCTGAAAACTCACCAACTCGCCAGCAATTCCATTCCAAGCCGGTAGATTCTGACAGTGATGATGATCCCTTGGAGGCATTCATGGCTGAAGTGGAGGCAAGTAACAACATGTTTCATTAAAATATTTAGCAGTTAGAAATAGATCAAGTTAGCATAGTACTTCAAACCTTTTTCAAAATTTGTTTTCTAGTCTTTTTTTTTTTTTTTTTTGAGAATTTTGATCTAGTATTCTATAGTTTCATATGTCTACTTCCGCTTGCTGTGTAGTACTTTTGCGATGATTAGCAGCTAGAAATTTGAACTGTAACCCACGAACATGGTAGCTCTAGATATATGTGTGTGTATTTTATTTTAATAATCTTAGCATATCCTTAAATGTAATTAACACCTCATTCAGTCCAGCATTTATTAAGTACATATTTATGTAAGATAATTGAACTTAAGGAATTTGCCAAAATTACAAATTCTATATTCTGTAGGTTTTTTTGTTTTTGTTTTTGAGATGGGGTCTCGCTCTGTCACGAGGCTGGAGTGCAATGGCATGATCTTGGCTCACTGCAACCTCCGCCTCCTGAGTTCAAGTCATTCTCCTGCCTCAGCCTCTCAAGTAACTGGGACTATAGGCACATGCAACCATGCCCAGCTAACTTTTGTATTTTAAGTAGAGATGGGGTTTCATCATGTTGGCCAGGATGGTCTTGATCTCTTGACCTTGTGATCCACCCACCTCGGCCTCCCAAAGTGCTGGGATTACAGGCATGAGTCCCCGCCCAGCCTATTCTGTGGTTTTAAATATTTTTTCTTCAGCATTATTGATGACCTCCCTGTAGAAATTTAACCTCATGACCACCTCCTTGACACTCTTCTTACTAGGCTTTTGTGATTTTGTGTTATTTTCCTTTTTCTTCTTCCTGATTTGATTTTTTTCTATTTGTTGTTGTTTTCTTATTTACTTTTTATTGTGGGAAAATTTAAACACATACAAAGGTAGAATAATAAAATGAACCTTCTTGTACCTTCAACCAACTTTATTAGTTAACAACTTTTGGCCGCTCTTGTGTTATTTAATCTCTCCCACCACTGATTCTTCCCTTTCTTTTTTTGTTTTGTTTTGTTTTGTTTTGTTTTGGAGGCAAAGTCTTGCTCTGATGCAGGCTGGCTAGATAGAATAGTGTTGTGATCATGGCTCACTGCAGCCTCAAACTCCTGGGCTCAAATGATCCTTCTGCCTCAGCCTCCTTAATAGCTTAGATTATAGGTATGCACCACCATGCCCAGCTAAGTTTTAATTGTTTTATAGAGGTGAGGTTTTGAACTTCTGGCCTCAAGTGATCCTCTAGCCTCATCCTTCCAAAGCGCTTGGACCACAGGCATAAGCCATTGTGTCCAATCCAATTCTGTTTTGGTTTATTTTAAAATCTCAGACATAAAATTTTATCCGTCTGTATTTCTGTGAGAACACTCTTAAAAATTACAACCACTAGATTATTGTTGCACCCAAAAAACAAATCATTAAATATCCATCTGACTGTTATTTGTGATCCTTCTTGCCATCTTCCTCCAATTTTTCACATACAGAGGTCCCTTTACAGCTCTCTATATTGATTTACTGTCTTCATTCTTTATACATTCCTTGGTGACCTCATTTACTTTTAAAACTTCTTGGCCAGGTGCAGTGGCTCATGCCTGTAATCTCAGCACTTTGGGAGGCCAGGGTGGGCAGATGACAAGGTCAGGACAAGACCTGCCTGGCCAACATGGTGAAACCCCATCTGTACTAAAAATACAAAAAATTAGCCAGGCGTGGTGGTGTGGCACCTGTAATCCCAGCTACTGAGGAGGCTGAGACAGGAGAATTGCTTGAACCTGGGAGACAAAGTTTATAGTGAGCTGAGACTGCACCACTGCACACACCAGCCTGAGCAACAAGAGCAAAACTCTATCTCAAAACAAAACAAAAAAACAAAAAACTTCTCTGTGCATAATTTACATCTTTAGTTGTATCTTTCACTTTGGTTTTGGTCCTGCTTTTCCGAAATCATACTGGCCTTTTTTACATGAGTGTGTCCCACTGGCACCTTAAACTCTATTCATCATCTTTTCTTCCTCATCTTTTCCTTCTCTTATTTCTATGAACGACATAAGTGTTTACATAGCCACCTTAGCCTAAAACTGGCTTTAATATCTTCCTTTCATCACTACCCCTTCATTTTTTTTTCAGCAAATTATCAAGCATGTTTATTATTTAATCCTCAAAATCATGGGAAATAGGCAGAAAAATATATATATATAATTTTTTAACTGATAATAGAACTGAGCCCTAACATAATTTAAATCACTTGCCCCAAATCATATCGGTACTTAATGTGGCAGACCTGGAACTCAAATCTAATTTTTCCTTCTTAGTAGTCCTGAAGGTGTAGCTCTTTCCCGTATATCATGCTGTCTTTCCTCTTGTCATTTGCCAAAATCTGTCAGTCTTTATTATAGCCCTTGCATCCGTTCTCTCCTTTCTGTTGCCATTGTAGCTATCCTACTTCACATTCTTGTAAATTATCTCCCTGCTTTAGGCTCTCTGCTGTCTTATTAGGTAGTATACAGCTGCAGGTTAATTAGACCAAAATATATTTCTTTTCATGGTATTCTCCTTGCTTAAAAACTGTCACTTTAGATGACTGGACATGGTGGCTTACACCTATAATCCCAGCACTTTGGGAGGCTGAGGCAGGAGGATCCCTCAAGTCCAAGAGTTCAGGACTAGCCTAGGCAACCTAGTGAGTCCCTGTCTCTACAAAAAATAAAAAATTTAGCCAGATGTGATGGCGTCTTGCTATAGTCCCACCTACTCGGGAGGCTGAGGTTGTAATAAGCTGTGATCATGCCACTGTAATCAGCCTGGATGACAGTGAGACCCTTTCTCAAGAACAAAATGAAGCAAAAAACTATCACTCAGCATTTTGGGGGTCCAAGGTGGGAGGATCGCTTGAGGTTGGGCAACATAGTAAGACCGTGTCTGTTAAAAAAAAAAGTCACTTAATTGGTTATGAAACAAAATCCTTTCGGATTTCTTAGTTGCTTGTCTTCAGCCAGAATACACCTCTCCTCCAAGGAAGGTGGGAAAGAAATAATCCAAGATTAATGTGTTTTTGTTTGTCCTAGACATTGCTTTTTTTAAAATGTGAGCCAACATTTTTAAAATCAGGGGATTTTGTCTAATAGTTCAGACTGTTGAAAAATGGAAGATCTGGCAATATACTAAGCCTGTGTTTTTGTGTGGCAGAAAGAGACTGTTGCTGAGCAAATAGCTGCCTGTATTAGACAAGGCATGCTTTTCCTTGCTCACCATGGTTACATTAATCCCTGTTTCCTTCTTAATGTTGAGGCTACTGTTTATAGAACCATTTGTCGTTTCTCTTGCACTGTAATTTTTCTTTTCTTTTGAGACAGGATCTCGCTTTTGCTCAGGCCAGAGTGCAGTGGCACTATCCCAGTTCACTCTAACCTCAAATTCCTAGGCTCAAGCGGTCCTCCCATCTCAACCTCCCAAGTAACTGGAACTGTTACAGGTGCATGCCACTACATTCGGCTGATTTTTAAAAATTATTTTTTTCCAAGGCTGGTCGCAAAACTCCTAGGCTCATGCAGTCTTTTTGCCTTGGCCTCCCAAAGTGCTGGAATTGCAGGCAGGGTCTGTGCCCAGCCTCTGCACTGTAATTTTTCTTAGGATGGAGAATTATTTTTCTGAACTTTCTCTATCAGATATCAGAAAATAAAACACTCAGGGTGATATAAGAAAAATTAAAGTACATTTCTGTTGAAGAATATGGCCTACTTACTTATTTCCTGTTTGGTCTTTGAATTTTCCATTTTTGATTTTGAACAACTTAAGTTCCTTACTGATGAATATACACCTAATAGGTGGCAGAGCCAGAATTCATCTCCAAACCCCATATTCCTTATGCAGTATCATTCTGTATCTAAATTCTTGTAGCACTGTGTATTTCTGCCTCTTGTCAAACTATACAGGATACTTATCAAACACCCAGACAATTCAGGACATACATGTGTCTTGTAACATAGTAGGTATTTAATTAATATGTTAAGTGATTTCCTCTAGGAGTAAAATGAATCGTCATGTTTGAGATGTCTGGTATGTGTTGTTTTTTTCTTTATCTTCTTGAGATATGAACATTTCCTAATGGGCTATGTTTCCAAGAGAATCTGGTCTCATTATTTCTTGAGGTATCCCTAGTGATGAATTAAAAGAAAAATTAGCTGTTGATTTTCTGGGTGTAAATGTAGATTTATGGTATTACAAACTGGCATAGCCGTTTGTGAGTGAAAGTTTCTAAGAATGGCCTAAATTCTTCTGCTTGGCATTTTAATAGTTGAAGCTGTTTGGGGATTAAATCTTTTTGGTACGGTATCATTCTTTGGGATGTCTTTTTGATGTAGTATCAAAAGGGGTTTTGTGGCTGGGCATGGTGGTTCATGCCTGTAATCCCAGCACTTTGTGGGGCAGAGGCAGCCTGATCACTTGAGGTCAGGAGTTCGAGACCAGTCTGGCCAACATGGTAAAACCCTGTCTTTACTAAAAATACAAAAATTAGCTGAGCATGGTGGCACGCACCTCTAGTCCCAGTACTCAGGAGACTGAGGCAGGAGAATCGCTTAAACCCAAGAGCGTCCTGATACCATGCCACTGTACTCCAGCCTGGGTAACAGAATGGGACACCCACCTCAGAAAAAAAAAGGGGGGGGGGTTGCATATTTTAGGACAAAGATTTTGTCTGATCTTAGAGTGTTGTTGCCATGAATTCCTGGTTTCAGATGTCAATTTTTTTTTAAAAAAAAAACGGAGTCTTGCTCTGTTGCCCAGGCTGGGGTGCAGTGGCGTGATCTCGGCTCACTGCCACCTCTGCCTCCCGGTTCAAGTGATTCTTCTGCCTCAGCCTCCCGAGTATCTGGGATTACAGGTGCCCACCACCATGCCCAGCTAATTTTTTTGTGTTTTTAGTAGAGATGAGATTTCACCGTGTTGGGCAGGCGAGGTTCGAACTCCTGACCCCTTGGGTGATCTGCCCGCCTCGGCCTCCCAAAGTGCTGGGATTAAAGGCGTGAGCCACTGCAACTGGCCCTGATGTCAAATATTTTTTGAGACCGCATCCCGCCCTGTTGCCGGCTTGGAGTGCAGTGGTGTGATCCCAACTCACTGCATCCGAGTTCAAGTGATTTTCCTGCCTCAGCCTCCTGAGTAGCTGGGACTACAGGCATGTGCCACCACACCCAGCTACTTTTTCTATTTTTAGTAGAGACAGGGTTTCACCATGTTGGCCAGGATCTTCTATCTCTTGACCTCGTGGTCCGCCCACCTCGGCCTCCCAAAGTGCTGGGATTACAGGCATGAGCCACCGTGCCAGGCCATCAAATTTTATAGGAAGTATAAACTTCTCTAGTGCTTGAACTGGATGAAGATTTATTTTTAGCCAGTGTTCTGAAAAAAGATTTATGTAGGCTTAAACAATATGTTCTACCACTGTTGGTGACCTGTTTCTTATGTTATATTGCTTATATCATCTTCAGTTTCTAGTCTTACAGCTGGTTCAGTCCTCTGAAAAGTAGGTTGTTTGTATGCAGTCTTTCTCTTTAAAACGATTTATCTTTATCAGGAACATTTGGTTTGATAGAACACTTAACCATGCCATGGTATATTTAGTATATTTAGTGGCATTTAAAAAAAATCAGAGATTGCTGGAAAAACTCATGGTGCTTTATAGTGAGAAAAAGTTGTGCAGAATGTGTATAACCTTGGGAAAAATTACTTAATTCTTCTGACCTTGATTTTTAAATGTATAATACAAATGATTAATTTAGATCAGTGATCATCAATTTGTGATATATAAGGATTGCCTATGGAAAATGTAAAAACTACGCACATTTAACTCACTCTAGCCCCAAGAATTCTGATTTAGTAGGTGTAGAGCAGAGTTTTCAGCCTTGAGACTGTTGTCATTTGGCGCTAGATAATTATTTGTTGTGGTGCTGTTCTGTGTATTGTAGAATGTTTAGCAGCCATCCTTGGCCTCTACAAACCAGTAACCTCAGCTGTACCCCACCCCCAAATTAAAAATGTCTCTAGACATTGCCAGATGTTGCCTAGGGGCAAAATTGCCCCAGGTTGAGAGCCACCTTTCCAGAGTCAGATGTATAGAGTCTTAAGGTACACTTCGAGGAAGGCTGATCTGCCTCAATTAAAGCACTTTACATCTGTAATTTTATCATTAATTTATAAAAAGCAACCGAAGATTATGTTTGTGAAGCAAGCATTTTTTTCATTTTTTCCATGAGTGGCATATTATTACAGATAAAAATCATGTAGTTCATATACAGCCATGTTTGTAGAGTGTTTTGTTATTTCTTTTTAAAAAATAATTGTCAAAATGCAATTTGATTGTGTCAAAATGCACTTGTCAAACACATAGCTAAAGCTATTATGGCACTTGTTCCAATCTAAGAATTGTTTCTTTCAATGTTTTTAGTTGATGTGATTCTATACAGCCTTTTGTTTCATTAGGATCAGGCAGCTAGAGACATGAAGAGACTTGAAGAAAAGGATAAAGAAAGAAAAAATGTAAAGTAAGTTGTTTTCTTCTTCCTCACAAAGGTTACATGAAAACTGTTTTAAGTATTGCAAAGCCTATTCCCCCAAAGTTTATAGAGAAAAACTACTGAAGTACACAGTGTCTTTCCTTGAAGTTATTCCTATGTCTTTAATACTTCTTTAAAAATAGAGATGGCAACAGTCTTCACATTTGCAATAATTAAAAAGTGTTCAGTTTGGTAGAATAGTATTTGGTTTTTGACTGTAAGTAGTTGTTTAGTAAACACAGGAAATGAATTATAGTAGAGTTTAGGGGAGCATAATTACTAAAGTTTGGGCTCATTGTTCTTAGTCTGTCTCATAATTAATATAAAATAGGTTAGTGCCTATATGGTTGATTATGAGAAGTAATGGCAACTATATCATGAAAACCATGTACAGTTGAACTTTTGAACAACACAGATTTGAACTGCATGAGTTCACTTATATGGGGATTTTTTTCAACCAATACAGATGGAAAAATAATATTCACAGTATAAAAACCTGTGTAGAAGGAGGGCTGTAGTAATACCTAGTACCTAATTCATTTAGGGAGTGACATTGTGCTTTAGCAGCCATAGTTAGAACTTGAAGTATTTTATTTTCTGGGAAAGAGAAGTCTCCTCTTTGCCTTGGTTAATAAACTCCTAAAGTTTTTTCTACCAGGCATGGTGGGACTTTTTTTTCCCTGTGCTTGGCAGGCTTCAGTCCCTTCCCAGGGTTCCTGTGCTATATGGAGGTTTAGCCATGTTTTTGGTATTCACTGTATGTTGTATCCCTTCCACCTGCCCTACACTGGTGGTGTTGCTTGCTGGTTGCCTTAGGAATAGCACGTGCTCTAGGTTTGGCAGAAAGTCTGATTAGAAAGAGATGGTTGTGGGAACTAACCAACCATACTTTCCCTATAGCTCCGGATAGATATAGCAGGTGGTAATGGCCCCCTTCTCTATGTGAACTATTTAGGAGTTTTATCCCCAAACTCATAAAGGAGTTAATGTAGTTTTTCTCTGTCTCCATCCCTAAGGTTCAGCTTTTGGCCAAAAACTGTTAATCCTATAGCTAGAAACTTTGGAGACAATAAGAAGGTTGGGACCTTCTTTATAGTATATGCCAAATGCAGGAATTTTTTTTTTCTTTTTAGTATGAAATGCTTTTCACAATCGCTTTTTTTTTGTTGCATGGATTCACAAAACTAGGATCATTTGGTATCTGTCGTCAGAAAGTTTTTACGTCTGATTACCTTGTTAGTAACCACTGTTTCTAGGGGTACCATATCATCCCATCTAAAAGAAATGCAAACTGCAGATTATAGAGTGAAGCTATACATATATATAATGGGTGGATAGTTTACAGTGTGCTCATTGCTGCTTTGTTATTGTTAGTGTTGAGAGTTCCTGTGCTGTATGGAATTCAACACTAATCTGCTGTAAGTATGGAGCTGGGTATGTGGAACATTTGCAGGGAAGTTTGTTTCTCCGCTTGTTTTTCCAGGGGTATTCGAGATGACATTGAAGAGGAAGATGACCAAGTGAGTTCCTATGCAGTATTTCTATCTTTTATTTTTATCTGCAAAGTCTATACTGGGGACAAGCTAGAGCTTGCCTTCACTTGAAATGGCCATTCCTGACATTCATCGGGGAGTGTCATTTGATTTGCTCCTTTTATACCTGTGTGACCAATTGGTAATATATAGATTCACATGGCTTTCCCTTATATTGAAGATGGAATTTTTGATCAACTATGACATCAAAAGCAAATATGGGCTTTATTCAGCTTGCTTCTTTTTAAATCCAAAATTAATGTTTATTCTGTTAAATCAAGTGGTAGAGTAGTATGGGATCTACTGATGACCTCTGGTAACATCTAACCTCTATCTCTTAGTAAGAGTTCTGTTTGTGGTTCTTGTTTTTCAAGATGGAACATTAATGACTGTCTGTTAGTATTTTCTTCCCCATTGTTCAGTTGTGGAATGATGAGAATCAGAGTGAGTGGTAGCCCTTTCCAGGTTTGTGACCTTTCTGATTAGTGTTAACTTCCAAACTTGGATTATTAAAGCCACAGCATGTGTTCTACTGCTCTGGGCAGGGTTGATAGACACCTCACTCCAGGAAGGCTGTGGAACAGACAGATTTGTAAATCTTCTATTAGACAAGTTACATCATTCTGTAGTACTTTTAATTCTGACTGTTTTTCTGAATATTGCTATTGTTCTTTTTTTTTTTTTTTTTAACATGGGGTTTCACCATATTGGTCAGCCTGGTCTCAAACTCCTGACCTCAGGTGATCCGCCCACCTCAGCCTCCCAAAGTGCTGGGATTACAGGCGTGAGCCACCGCGCCCGGCAAATATTGCTATTGTTAAAGGAATCATTACTAGAAGGGTCTTGCCCTACTTGGTAGGTATTGTAACTATGCAGTCATCTGGTACACTGTGTGTACTAATTACAGGAGCAGAAACATTCTCAGTTGTACTTGGGTGTGATTATGTTTTTGTGCTTTCCTGCAGGAAGCTTATTTTCGATACATGGCAGAAAACCCAACTGCTGGTGTGGTTCAGGAGGAAGAGGAAGACAATCTAGAATATGATAGTGATGGAAATCCGATTGCACCTACCAAAAAAATCATTGATCCTCTTCCCCCCATCGATCATTCAGAGGTATGTTATTTCTTGCTGAATTTGATTCTTGTTTCATGCCAATACAATTTTCTTCAACTTTTAACATTTAGGTTTTCCCAGTAGTGGAATACTCTTAAATCATGAGCATATGTCATCTCTACTAAGTGGTTGAGCCACAAATTCCATTAAGTTTTATAGCCTATCTTGTTCAAAGGCATAGCCGAATCACTTACATTTGACTTTGGAATTAAAACTTTTTTTTTTCCCCCAAATAATTGTACTTGTTTTCCAGAATCAATACTTAACATCTTTCTTTCATTTATTTATTTATTGGTTGATTTTTATTTATTTTTTGAGACGTAGGCTCTCTATGTTGCCCAGGCTGGAATGCAGTGGCACGATCTTGGCTCACTGCAACCTCTGCCTCCTAGGTTCAAGAGATTCTCCCTGCCTTAGCCTCCCAAGTAGCTGGGATTACAGGTGCCCACTACCACGCCTGGCTAATTTTTTTTTTTTATATTTTTGGGTAGAGATGGGGTTTTGCTATGTTAGCCAGGCTGGTCTTGACCTCCTGATCTCAGGTGATCTGCCTGCTTCGACTTCCCAAAGTGCTGGGATTACATGCGTGAACCACTGCACCCAGCTGTGACATCTTTCTTTCAAACTGGTAACATTTTGGGCCTGTGTTTACTGTTTTTTTTGTTGTTGTTTTTGCTATATTGCCCAGTCTGGCCCCAAACTCCTGGGCTCAAGCAGTCCTTTCACTTCAGCCTCCTGAGTAGCTAGGACTACAGGTACATGCCACTGCATCTGGTTTGCATTTATTTTTTTGTTTTTTTTTCCAGACTGAGTCTTGCTCTTTCACCCAGGCTGGAGTGTAATGGTGCAATTCTTGGGTCACTGCAGCCTCCGCCTCCTGGGTTTAAGCAATTCTGCCTCAGCCTCCCAGGTAGCAGGGGCTACAGACACCCGCCATCATGCTGGCTATTTTTTGTATTTTTAGTAGAGATTGGGTTTCACCATGTTGTCCAGGCTGGTCTTGAACTCCTGACCTCAAGTGATCCACCTGCCTTGGCCTCCCAAAGTGCTGGGATTATAGATGTGAGTCACTGCACCCATCTGCACTTTTTTTTTAATTGCTATGCATTTTTACTGTTGGTCCCAGATCTGGGGCAGATGAGAGGCTATGTCTTCAAAGTGGAACCAGTAATTACTGGATCCCTAAGGAATAAGGACATCAGTATACCCACTTGAAAAAATATCAGTGTTTCATCCAGGTTAAATATCAGCAGAGATCTTAGATACATTGATGCTAGAGCAGTGGTTCTCAGTGTGGATCAAGGACCCCTTCCAGGGAACCTACAAAGTCCAAACAATTTTTATCATACCAAGATTATTTTCCTTTGTTACTGCATCAACATTTGTGTTGTTGGTGTAAAAGCAATGATAGGTAAAACTGCTGATGCCTTAGCATGAATCAAGCCATTGGCACCAAACTGTTCTAGTAGGCATATTCTCCCCTGTCAGACCATTGCAGTTAAAAAAAAAAAAGCCAGTTTCACTTAAGAATGCCCTTATGGCTGGGCACAGTGGCTCACATCTGTAATCCTAGCACTTTGTGAGGCCAATGTGGGCGGATCACCTGAAGTTGGGAGTTCGAGACCAGCCTGACCAACATGGAGAATCCCCGTCTCTGTTAAAAATATAAAATTAGCCGGGTATGGTGGCACATGCCTATAATCCCAGCTACTTCGGAGACTGAGGCAGGAGAATCGCGTGAACCCGGGAGGCGGAGGTTGTGGTGAGCCAAGATCGCGCCATTGCACTCCAGCCTGAGCAACAAGAGTGACACTCCATCTCAAAAAAAAAAAAAAGAATGTCCTTATGAAACAGTAAAAATTATTAAATTGTTACCCTTGAGCTACATGTCTTTTTATTCTGTGTGATAAAATGGAAAGTGTGCATAAAGCATTTCTGTTATGTACCAAACTATGATAGTCTTTTGAGGAAAAGCCCTTATGTGTTTGAGTTGTAAGGTGAACTAGCTGCTTTTTTTCATAGAACACCATTTTCATTGGACAAAATCAATGACACTTCAAGGAAAACAATTGAAAGTATTTATTACCGATGATAGACATTCAAGCTTTTGGTCCGACGCAGTGGCTCACGCCTGTAATTTCAGCACTTTGGGAGGCTGAGGCAGGTGGATCACTTGAGCTCAGGAATTTGATACAAACCTGGACAACTTGGTGAAACCCTATCTCTTATTTAAAAAAAACAAAATTCAGGCCAGGCGTGGTGGCTAACATCTGTAATCCCAGCACTTTGAGAGGCCAAAATGGGCAGATTACCTGAGGTCAGCAGTTATAGAGACCAGCCTGACTAACATTTTGAAACCTTGCCTCTACAAGGCTGGGCATGGTGGCACATACCTGTAATCCTAGCTACTTGGGAGGCTGAGACAGGAGAGTCGCTTGAACCCAGGAGGTGGAGGTTATGGTGAGCTGAGATCTCGCCATTGCACTCCAGCCTGGGCAATAAGAGCAGAATTCCAGCTTAAAAAAAAAAAATTCAAGCTTTCAAGCAAAAATTAGAATTTGGAAAACTTATATCTACCACAATAGGCTTGACAGCTTTTCAGTACTTAAAGACCATTGTGACAAGATTGATGGTGATATTAATAACTGATTTTTAATATAATGAAATGTGTTAACATTTGGATGATCTGTATACAACCTCAGTGAACCAGTATTTTCCAAATGATTGATGTATGACATTACAAAATCAAGCATGAGTAAAAGCTCAACTCAAAATACATGATAGATAAATAGATTATAATGTAACAGATTGTAAAAAACTTCAGTAATATGGTTTTAGATTAGACAGTGAAAATAACCTTTAGGAAATGACCACTTGTCAAGTTTTAGTGTGAAATACAAAGTATCTGAAAAGGGCTTGGTGCGGTGGCTCATGCCTGTAATCCCAGCACTTTGGGAGGCCAAGGCAGGCAGATCACTTGAGGTCAGAAGTTTGAGACCAGTCTGGTCAACATGGTGAAACCTTGTGTCTACTGAAAATACAAAAATTAGCTGGGATTGGTGGCAGGCACGAATAATCCCAGCTACTCAGGAAACTGAGGCAGGGAAATTGAGCCTGGGCAGACAGAGTAAGACTCTGTCTAAAAAAAAAAAACTGTCTGAAAAGGCTACTAAAATATTCTCCTCCCTTTTTCAACTACGTATTTTTTAAAAAGTGTCTGAAAAGTCTGCTAAAGTACTCTCCTCCCTTTTTCAACTACATACTTTCTCTTTTTCTTTTCTTTTTTTTTTTTTTTTTTTTGAGACAAATTCTTGCTCTTCCCAGGTTCAAGAGATTCTCTTGTCTCAGCCTCCTGGATAGCTGGGATTACAGGCGTGTGCTACTGCACCCGGCTAATTTTTATAGTTTTGGTAGAGATGGGCTTTCACCGTGTTGGCCAGGCTGGTCTCGAACTCCTGACCTCAAGTGATCCGTCTGCCTTTGGCCTCCCAAACTGTTGAGATTACAGACATGAGCCACTACTCCAGGCCTGGAGGCCAGACTTTCTTATAGGCTTAAATAAAACCAAGCTATTGCAACAATTTAAATATAGTAAGAGTTATTTAAGTCAGACATTAATAAAGAGATTTGTTAAAATATAAGACAGTGTCACTTTTCTCGCCAACTTTTTTGATGTTTCCAGAATTACAAGTTTTTTGACTGCCTATAGAATGCTTATATTCTTAAAAAATAAGCTTAAGAGCCAGGCATGGTGGCACATGCTTGGAGTCCCAGCTACTGGAGAGGCGGAGGCAGGAGGATCACTTGAGCCCAGGAGTTGAGTCTAGCGTGGGCAACATAGGAACACCCTGTCTTTCAAAAAAAAAAAAAAGTTTTTATTGACTGACAAGCCTAGGGGAAAAAAAAAGTTTATAAAAAGTCATTTAGCCAAATTGATAGGTGGCAATGTGCTTATGTTTTGTATCCCTAGTACAGTAAGCTATGAAAAGAATAATAGAAGTGACTACTACTAATCATTTAGCCAAATTGATAGGTGGCAATGTGCTTACGTTTTGTATCCCTAGTACAGTAAGCTGTGAAAAGAATAATAGAAGTGACTACTACTCTCTCTGGAATTGGCAATGCTTGGCCATACATTTTTTAACAGTTATAAACAACTCCATGTTTTTAAACAGAATAGAACTCCTTCTCAAAGCAGAGCTATCTCTAAAAGAAATATTAGGAATGTTTTTAAATCCCTAGAGCTAGGTTAAACAGCTAAATTTAAAACATATTTAAATGTCATATGGTGAAATATCTTCTCTGTCCTCCGAGGTCTTTGGTATTATAGAAATCCTTAGTCTGCTTCAAGGTTGTTCAAATCCGAGGTTTCCTTAAGAGTCTCTTTAGGAAGTAGATTGGTGTTAAGCCAGGCACGGTGACTCATGCCTGTAATCCCAGCTACTCGGGAGGCTGAGGCAGCATGAGAATTGCTTGAATCCAGGAGGCAGAGGCTCCAGTGAGCCAAGAGTGCACCACTGCACTACACAGCCTGGGTGACAGAACGAGATTCTATCTCAACAACAGAAAAAGAAGTAGGTTGGTGTTTATATTGAAAATAGGAATAGAAAACAAATTAGCTGTACTTTTTAGGATCTGGGTTGAAAATAAATTAATTTTTTTGCTCTTTCTAGCTGGAATGGCTTTATTTGTGTAACATTTGGAAGATATTATTTTGCATTAAAATCAAACTCACAGGATTGACTCTTGAATTCTAGACTAACTTTGAATAATTGGACCTGCAGATTGACTATCCACCATTTGAAAAAAATTTTTACAATGAGCATGAAGAGATAACCAACCTCACTCCACAGCAGTTAATAGATCTCCGCCATAAGCTCAATCTTCGGGTAAGAAATCATTAAGCTCAATATTCTTCTATTAATGTTAATTAGTCTAGATTGGGTATTATTGGTTATTTAAACTATAATAACCTTGAGTGTCTTTTCTAATGGTCTCTGAACTGTCATTGCCAGAGTTGTTCTTATATCCCCTGTGTTCATGTCACTTAGTTTGATTTTTTTAGTCTTCTAGATGTGTTCATGTCTCTTAGTTTGGTTGTTTTAGTCTACTAGATGCTGTTTCAGGATAGGATCATTTTCTTCTTTCATTTGTCAATCAGTTTTGTATGTTCTGTGCTGAGTGGGCTAGTGATGAAGAGTGGGAGTCCCTATCTAAAGGAAGAGGAAACAAGATTAATAGATGTTAACATATGATATCTTAGAATATTTTGAAATTAAGGTAAATTTGTCTATCAAATTATAAGTAGTATGTTTTATTTTAAAAATTAGAATAAATTAATACCTTTTGAAAATATGCATGTACTAATGTCAGAATGGTTTAAATTGCCCACAAAAAAGTTTTGGGCTGCACGTTGGCCTCATTGGTTTAAGGTGCTGATAGATGTTAAATGAAACACACAGAAAAAAATACGCTATGCTGTCTACTCTAGTATAGACACCTTTTTTTTCCTGTGTGCACCTTACCAGTTGCTACACGATGTTTAAACTCCTGTTTTCCAGGAGGAGTATGTGTATGTGTGTGTGTACACTTGTCTGTTTTCCAAGAGGTTACTCACCCTCCCAATGCCTCAAGAAAATTTTTAAGTAAAATCCATGAAATCCTGATTGGAAATATTAGCATCACCAGAAAATCAATGAAAGGTTACCACTGTTTGGGACAAAATGGAAGTTATAAGCTCCATTCTCCACCTGGGTACAGTTTCAACAGTGCTTCACAGTGGCTGGGCCATCACTAAGTGAGATGTAATTCAGGCATAGCTGAAAATGGAGGCGGCAGATTATATCTTTGTAGACAGTATATGTAGATTTATCTTATTTGGAGCCCACGTGGAATTTTCAAGAGTAAGATAATGTTTTTTTTTTCTACCATCTGGTTAATACTTAATGCAAAATGGCAAAAGAAAGAACACCCAATTCATTGAACAATGTTTTTTTCTTTTTTCCTTATTATTTGTTATGAGAAAATTTTGATTCAAGAGATTTTTAGTTAATCATTTAAAATTGTATGACAATTATCTTGGGAATATTTATAGTGGAGTTTTTAATATGAGGTTTATATTTGTTACCATTTGAAGTTTTGCCTTTTCATTGTATGATTTTGGCTTACAGACTTGTATTTTCACTTGATACTCAAACTAAAATGCTAGATCCAGGTAAGTATTGTTGAACTGCAAATGCTGTTAATGTTAAAGTACAAGTCACTCTGGGGAGTTGTCTTTATCTCTAGGTCTCTGGTGCTGCACCTCCTAGACCAGGAAGTAGCTTTGCTCATTTTGGGTTTGACGAACAACTTATGCACCAGATTCGGAAATCTGAATACACACAGCCCACTCCAATACAGTGCCAGGTAAGTACAGCCTAATAAAAGGAAAATAAAGTAGGATAATCTTTCATGACTATATTAGTTTAAAAACAAATCACAGCAGTAAAACAGTGTTTAGTGTAGAACTATATTGATAAGGATAGAGGTATTTATCACTCTAAGAAGTCACTAAATGGCTGGCAAATATTCTTTTGTATCTGATACAAATCTTGAAAATATGAAGAAAATAATTTATTAGGCCTAAACCTAACCAAAAAGTTTGTATATGGACGTATTTAGCACTGTCAATGACTAGAATTCCTCTGTCTGTGACCTGAAAATTCTCATTCATTACTGAAAGTTTTAGCTTCTTTTTCCCATTGTGGGATTTATTCATTCTTATGCAGAAAATTCTCATTTTCTGTATATGAATGAGATAGTCTGTACCTTCTCAAGGGGGGAAGGTTTAAAACATTTTAGCAACCCTTCATTATAAATTGTGATTATTCTGTGTGTGTGGGTTTTTTTTTGTGTGTGTGGGGTTGGTGGGGAGATGGAGCCTCGATCTGTCACCCAGGCTGGAGTGCAGTGGCACGGTCTTGGCTCACTGCCACCTCTGCCTCCCAGGTTCAAGCAATTCTCCTGCCTCAGCCTCCCAAGTAAATGGGATTACAGGCACATGCCACCATGCCTAATTTTTTGTATTTTAGTAGAAATGGGGTTTCACCGTGTTGCCCAGGCTAGTCTCAAGCTCCTGAGCTCAGGCAGTCTGCCTATCTTGGCCTCCCAAAGTTCTGGGATTACAGATGTGAGCCGCCTATATATTAAGCAAAATGGTGTTGTTTCTATTCTGTAAATGGTGGCTGACATCTACATAACAAAAATGATGTCATTTTTCTCTAAATCAAGAAGTTCATGAGAATGTCAGATACTGGTATTTCTGTTTCACAACCAGTATGCATAGCCCAGGATATGTTTTGTTCCATTGCAAATAAATATCATTAGTAGTCATTTATCCTTCCCCAAGATTTGCTTCAGTACATCTTTAGAATTGAAATTTTAGAGTGGGTATGTTTTACTTTTTCTCCAGGGTGTGCCTGTGGCATTAAGTGGTAGAGACATGATTGGTATTGCCAAAACAGGTAGTGGGAAAACTGCAGCCTTTATTTGGCCCATGTTGATTCATATAATGGACCAGAAGGAGTTGGAACCAGGTGATGGACCAATTGCAGTGATTGTGTGTCCTACCAGGGAGCTTTGCCAGCAGGTATGTGCTTTCAATAGAATGCCTTCTTCCATATGTGGACTAGCTAGGGACCAGCCAGTCAAGTGGTCCAGGAAATTTTTTTTTTAATTGTGATAACATACACACAAAATTGGTTATCTTAACCATTTTTAATGTACAGTTCAGTGGCATTGAGTATATTCACTCACAGTGCTGTGCTGCCAGGAAACTTTTAGAAAATATTTTGTGTTAAATATTTTCTGTATAACCAAAAATGTACTTTCCCCTAAAAACTACTGTTTTTATTTATTTTTTTAGAGACAGAGTTTCACTCTTTTGCCCAGGCCAGAGTGCAGTAGCATGATCTCAGCTCACTGCAACCCCCAGGTTCAAGCAGTTCTCCTGCCTCAGCCTCCCGAGTGGCTGGGATTATGGGTGCACATCACCACAGCCGGCTAATTTTTGTATTTTTAGTAGAGATGCAGTTTCACCATGTTGGCCAGGCTGGTCTCGAACTCCTGACCTCAAGTGATCTGCCCACCTTGGCCTCCCAAAGTGCTGGGGTTACAGGTGTGAGCCACTGTGCCTGGCCAAAACTACTGTTTGTTTTAATTTTTTTATTTTTTTGGAGACGAGTCTTGTTCTGTTGCCCAGGCTGGAGTCTCACTCTGTTGCCCAGGTGCAATCTCAACTCACTGCAACCTCCGACCGCCAGATTCAAGAGAGTCTCCTGCCTCAGCCTCCGGAGTAGTCAGCCTCTGGAGTAGCTGGGATTACAGGTGCCCGCCACCACGCCTGGCTAATACTTGTATTTTTAGTAAAGACAGGGTTTCATCATGTTGGCCAGGCTGGTCTCTAACTCCTGACCTCAGGTGATCTGCCTGCCGTGGCCTCCCAGAGTGCTTGTATTACAAGTGTGAGCCACCACGCCTGACCAAAACTGCTGTTTTTAAGAGGAAAAATCTATTGTGATATGGAGACTGTATTATAAGCTGACAGTTTTTCTGTAGGGTGAATTTTTTTGTCTTGGTAGAAAACCAATGACAGGATCAGGAAGAGAATGGGGTAAAATGAGTAAGGTAAGATTTTAGATAATCTGTTGAGATGCGATAATGGTATTTTATTCATTTATACCTTTATGAGTAAAATCATGATTTTAAAGCATGACATCACATTCTGCTTTTCAGAACTTCATTTGGGTTGTGACAGAGATATTTGTTAGTGTCACAGTTTGTTAATATATTATTAATAACTTTGTAGATCCATGCAGAGTGTAAGCGGTTTGGAAAAGCATATAATCTTCGATCGGTGGCCGTGTATGGAGGAGGGAGCATGTGGGAACAGGCCAAGGCGCTTCAGGAAGGGGCAGAGATTGTTGTGTGTACCCCAGTGAGTATGCCTTGTGTTTAAATGGCTTCTCAGCCTCCCTCGGTATGGAAAACATGGTTAGTTTTGCAGGGAATTTCCCCTAAAGTGTGGTAAAGCAGAGTTGAGAATATCCTGATGAATGGCAGCCTCTGGTTTTCACTTTGGTGGCTAAATTAGCAGTCCATTAAGAGTCTCTGTGACATATAGGCTAGTAACTACAAATTCCCTCTATGTCAAATAGTTTTACTTATGCTCTCCCACAAAATGATTACCAAGTTCATCAAGAATCAGAAAGATTTATATGGTCAGAACAGCCTAGAAGAGTATAGTTTAAACATTAAACTATATGTCAATATCCTTTAAATCAGGCCATTTTAGAATGTCTCAAAAAATGCTTCTGGCCACTTTCCCGTGGAATTTAAATCACAGTGTAAAGGAAGAAGCCAGTTGAGGTTTCAGAATTTCTATTCTTTTGAGCTAAGTAGTGCATAATGTGGCCGTTGGACCAGTATCTTACAGTCTGAGACTAGAGAATTAGCCCTTTTGCTAGGAGCACAACTGCTTAGAAAGTCCCTGTGAATGCCTATAATTATACTTACTGTTCATTTTGTGGATCTCCTAGGGTCGACTGATTGATCATGTGAAAAAGAAAGCTACCAATCTTCAAAGAGTCTCTTACCTTGTGTTTGATGAAGCAGATCGAATGTTTGACATGGGATTTGGTATGCCTCGAATACCAGTTTCTTCTGTCTCCATCCTCATAATATTAGTTTTTTTTCCATGTCTTTCTAGACTTTTTTTTCAGCATGAGAGAAGCTAAAAATACTCCTAGACAGGGTTAGACTGTAGAAGTTTAATAGCTAAGACAAACATTTTTAGGAGTTTTCTCTGGAAAAGTATGTTAGGTTTTATTGGGTTGAGAAAATTCAAAGTGTCTTTGTGTATAAGGGGAATATTTTCTCTGTCTTTATTTTTATTCATATGTCTTTGATCGTAGCGGTTAAGGTCTGTTTTCTTGGGTAGGTGAATGTCACATCATTCAAGGCCCTTTGTTTTCCTATCTTCATAGCTATCTTTAATGATTGGAACAGTGCTAGACCTACCCCAGTTGGATGGAGGGAAAATTTTTCAGTTTTATGCTCAATAATATGTGTAGGAGTTTCTTTTTTCTTTTTTGAGATGGAGTCTCGATCTGTCACCCAGGCTGGAGTACAGTGGCGAAATCTCGGCTTAACTGCAACCTCCACCTTCCAGGTTCAAGTGATTCTCCTCAGCCACTTGAGTAGTTGGGATTATAGGTGCCCACCCCGTGCTCAGCTAATTTTTTGGTGTTTTTAGTAGAGATAGCCACGTTGGCCAGGCTGTTCTCAAACTCCTGACCTCAAGTGATTCGCCCTCCTCAGCCTCTCAAAGTACTAGGATTACAGGCATGAGCCACCGTGCCTGGCCTGCAGTTTCTAATTTTCCTTAATTCTTATAATTTCTTGTGAAGACTTAAAACAGCTTTTTTTCAGGCTTCGCAAACTGTATTTCAGGTTATAATACTAATCTTACTGTTCTGCTTCTTCCAGAGTACCAGGTTCGATCCATAGCAAGTCATGTTCGTCCTGACAGACAGAGTATGTGTGAAGCACCTTTGTTAAACCAAATTTGTACTTAAAAAGGACGCATATAAGCGCTCAGAGTTATGCAAGTAAAATTGTCATGTGTATATTCGTGAGACAGGAGCTTAGCACTAGATATAACTTGTTCCTTTGGTGTTTTTTTGTTGTTTTTTTTTTTAAATTTTGAGATGGGGGTTTCACTTTTGTTGTCCAGGCTGGAGTGCAATGGCGTGATCTTGGCTCACGGCAACCTCCACCTCCCAGATTCAAGCTATTCTGCCTCAGTAGCTACTTGTAATCCCTCCCGAGTAGCTGGGATTATGGGCATGTGCCACCATGCCCAGCTAATTTTTGTATTTTTAGTAGAGACGGAGTTTCTCCATGTTGGTCAGGCTGGTCTCGAACTTCCAACCTCAGGTGATCTGCCCGTCTTGACCTCCCAAAGTGCCGGGATTACAGGCATGAGTCACCGCGCCTGGCCACTTCTTCCTTTTTATAGATGATAAAACCAAGTCTCAGAAATTAAATGAGTTACCCTAAATTATACAGTTTTATCAGTGGGTAGAAGCAGAGTACGGTACAGATCTGCTGATTTGAAATCAAAAGTCTTTTTCTGAACCATACCGACAACTTGTCTTAACTAAAAATGTAATAAAAATAGACCAAATCTTTCTCTAGTGAATCAATTTTTTTTTTTTTTTTTTTTTTGGGAGATGGAGTCTTGCTCTGTCACCAGGCTGGAGTGCAGTGTTGTGATCACGGCTCACTGCAACCTCTGCCTGCCGGGTTCAAGTGATTCTCCTGCCTCAGCCTCCCGAGTAGCTGGGACTACAGACGAGTGCCACCACACCCGGCTAATTTTTGTTTAGTAGAGATGGGGTTTCACCATATTGGCCAGGATGGGGTGAGCTTATGTAAAAAAATACTGCGTAATCCTGAATGCCAAAGAAACGTAATGGATATTCATAAAGATACCATATTGTTTCTCTGACAGAATATATCTTACCTTTTAGCTCTCCTATTCAGTGCAACTTTTCGGAAAAAGATTGAAAAGTTGGCCAGAGACATCCTGATCGACCCTATTCGAGTGGTGCAGGGAGATATTGGAGAGGTAACCCTAACTAAGCAGGGCTTGATGGGACCTTAATGAGTATATTTCTCATATTATAGAACACAGAATTAATTTCTCACTATTGAGATAAAAAAAGATGTTATGTTTATAGATGAGGCAACATGTTTGAGATTTGCTATTTTGCAAGTTGTGAGGATAGATGAAACAAGACTGGCAAAATGTTGGCAATCATTGAAGCTAAGTGATGGGTACGAGTTGATTTTGTTCATTTTGCTTTTTATTTGTTTGAATGTCTTAAAACTTTATAATTGTTTTTTAAAAAAGGCTTCAAAACAAAAAGATCTGCCTGGAAGCATATTACTGTGTGTTAGGTTGGAACTGACGTTTTAGTTATTGTGGGAGGAAGCCTACACAGGGGGGACAGGGTGAGCTAAAAAGCCTGGCAAAAATCAGGTTTCATTTCTTACCTGGACATATGTGCTATGTGGAAAATTTCTCTCAATTGGGACTTGGAATTCAGTTATGGCTGGTTAGAGAATCCTTCAACTGCTTGGTGTGATTATTGTTAAGGAAAGCTCTACAAAGTAGTGGGCTGTACAAATTAGGTATGTATACTAGGTGGAGAGTAAGGTGATTGGAAAGGAGAGGTGAGTTTGAGCTGCACTTGACTTGCTGAAGGAACGCCCAAAGAGAACTGGGATGGTTCTAGATCTCCTTGCCTCAGGTATAAAATACAATGTCTAGCCTTGTTGAGGTGGCGGCCTCTGGCTCCAGTGTCAAAATCATCTATTTCATTTCTTCCTTCTTAGGCAAATGAAGATGTGACACAGATTGTGGAGATTCTCCATTCTGGACCTAGTAAATGGAACTGGCTTACCCGGCGTCTGGTGGAGTTTACCTCTTCAGGGAGTGTCCTCCTCTTTGTTACTAAGAAGGCCAATGCTGAAGAGCTAGCCAATAACCTTAAGCAGGAGGGTCATAATCTTGGGCTGCTCCATGGGGACATGGATCAGAGTGAGAGAAATAAGGTCATTTCAGACTTTAAGAAAAAGGACATCCCAGTCCTGGTGGCCACAGATGTTGCAGGTAGAGTATGAATTTTTCAACAACCTTTAAGTTCCTAGGCTATAAGGGTACTCTGTCTCATTACATAAGACCTGTAATGTCTGAGTAGTCTGATGGAAAGACTATTGGCCTGACTGACCACCCCCACCCCCAGTCCCCAAGGAAGCAGCAGTTCAGCACAGGGATCACAGTCTGGAGCTCTGGATGCCACTTTTCGCTTAGTGTTTCTCTCTGACCAAAGAATCCCTGCAGCTAGAAATCACCTGGGGAGAAAAGGCAATGAATGCCCTATTGTATGTCTGTATATAGTAGATACCTTACATTGATCTACTGTCTACAGCTTGATTGGGCATACTTCACTCAGGATGAGAAGAGTTTTTGGAATATGATTTCTGGCTTTGTTCTGCCAAGTTTTAATAACTACCCTTAAACATTGATATTTTTTCATTGAAAGGAGAGAGAACTCAGCTTCAAGAAATATTTTTAAAATACATTCCCAGTGCAAGAGAAGAGGGCATGCCAGATTATTGATGCTAAAGTCCCTTACACTAGAAGGCCTAGCGTCATAGAATCTATGGTGGTGACATTTGTTTTCTAGTGGTGACTTAACATGCCTGTATCTCAGCTCACCAAACTCCCCATGCACTTTGCCTAGATAAGGGAAATATGACTTCTTAGAGCACTAGTATTTCTGTTTACTTTGATCTTTTGACTACAGATGAAGAATACAAGAATTCGATTGCTTTTTATTTCAGCCCGTGGTCTGGACATTCCATCAATTAAGACTGTCATTAACTATGATGTGGCACGAGACATTGATACCCACACTCATAGGATTGGCCGCACAGGAAGAGCGGGTGAGAAAGGTGTGGCCTATACCCTACTCACTCCCAAGGACAGCAATTTTGCTGGTGACCTGGTCCGGAACTTGGAAGGCGCCAATCAACATGTTTCTAAGGAACTCCTAGATCTGGCAATGCAGGTGAGGGGCTGGGTTAACTTTAGATTGCTCCTGGTTTAACCAAAACATTTTAGCAGTCCTGGAGCAGATAACATAAAAACTTGACAAGAAAGTTGGTTGGCAGGGAGGATGTGGGATTTATGAGGTACAGATAGGAATTGTGAGATATTAAAATTCATCTGGTCTTAGCACTCTTTCAACAACATCTGTGTTGAAAAGCTCTTCCTTCCTTTGTGCTGAAATCTGTCTCTCTAATTTCTACCCTATAGCACACTTAGGAGTAAATTTAATCTGAAAGATGGTTACTATTCCCTCTACTGCTGTTGCTTCACAAAACTTTTCTTTTGGTGGGGGAGGGGAATGTGTGGTGTCTTTAAAGCAATAGATGTATAGTGCCTCTTAACTATTCCTCGCAGCCTGAGATCTCAGACCTCTGACCACACTGATTGCCTTCTTCCAGGTGTGCTCCAGTCTAAAGCTGAGTGAGGCATTCTAGCAAATCAAACCTAGAGTCATCTGAATCCATGCTGTCCCTAAATTACAAATGCGTTCAAAACACTTTCTGAGAGCGGAAACTGTTTGAGTTTGTCAAATGCCTAGGCCAGCTCACACAACTGGTACATGGCAGCTGCAGTGTGGCAGTGTCTGAGTTTCTGGTCCTAGGAGTAAAGGACCTGCGCTGCAAGAGAGAGAATGTTTCCTCCCCTGCTCCTGAGCACAGAGTCAGTCCTAAATAACCTTTTAAACAAGACACATTTTACATTTTGTCTTTGGCATTTTCTTCCATTTCTTTTTGTGCCTCAGCCTTTCTGTGCTCAGGACTTTGCCCAGGCCTGCTGCCCTACCTCTCAAGTACTTTATTTTGCTGGTAATATGTGATTGTTGGTTAAAGCTTTAAGCTCCCCAAAGATGTTTGCTTTTTTCTTTTTTTTTGAGATGGAGTCTCACTCTCACCCAGGCTGTAGTGCAGTGGCGCAGTCTCAGCTTCCTACAACCTCTGACTCCCCAGTTCAAGCAGTTATCCCGCCTCAGCCTCCCAAGTAGCTGGGATTACAGGCATGTGCCACAACGCCTGGCTAATTTTTGTAGTTTTAGTAGGGACAGGGTTTCACCATGTTGGTCAGACTGGTGTTGACTCTTAGCCTCAAGTGATCCACCCGCCTTGGCCTCCCAGAGTGGTGGGATTACAGACGTGAGCCATTGCCCTGTGTTCTTAAGAGAATATGAATAAATATGGTGAGTCGTATTCTGGCATTCGTCAAGTTCAATGAAAACTTTTAGGCTTTGCGGGCAAATAAAATTTTCAGTTGTGTGGCTACCATCGTTTCCAGGAGTCTGTCCCTATATAGTCAATTCTGATAAGCCTCCGTTCACATAGCGTTTTTCCTTTGCTTCGGAACATACCAGTTCTTTAAGCTCCAAATGTTTATGTCCAAGAGTATGTATAGGTGGTTTGAGAAATGAAAAATAAGTCCATTTTCTTCAAGGAAGTTAGAAGTAGCCAAAATGATGCCCCTGCATTTGAAGCTTATCTGAACAACTTCCTCTCCAGGAGACTCTAAGGTAGGGAGCACTATAGGAAGCCTTAGATAAAGATCTCAGCTGCTTTTCAAATTTGGTGGATTATGTTACCAAACAGAAGCCAATCTGTGGTTCCTGTGAGCAGTTCCTCCCTTAGTGTAAATGTGCAGGCTGAAAATTAAGCAAAAAGTTCCCCCTTCCCACCTAGTTTCTTCTTTGCCCTTGTCCTCATCTTTTGGTCATTTCTCCCTGCCTGACTTAACCTTGAATTTTGTTCAATGCAGAATGCCTGGTTTCGGAAATCTCGCTTCAAAGGAGGGAAAGGAAAAAAGCTGAATATTGGTGGAGGAGGCCTAGGTTACAGGGAGCGGCCTGGCCTGGGCTCTGAGAACATGGTGAGTCCAGAGTACAGTAGTGCCTTTAGGGTTGGCCCCATGTCCTGAATGTCATTAGGAATATTCTCATCTACCCAAGAAAGCTTTAGTGAGTTCAAAACCGTGTCTAGAAGGAAATTTGTATTTAATCTGATTTCAGTCAATGGAGCTTTAACTTTCTATTGAGGAAGCAGTTTTTGTGTACTTCGCTGACGAGGCTTGCTCAGGAAATTATTCTAGATTAGCAGTGATCTCACATTGTGATCCCTAGACCAGCAGCACATACAAACTCATCCCCAACCCCAGACCTTGCAAATCAGAAACTCTGGAGTTGGGGCCCAGCAGTCTGCTTTTACAAGCCCTTCAGCCCTGGCCTAAAGCCTGCTGCTAGAGAAATATTGCCATAGGGTCACTGTAAAGTCTAGCCATATCTTGTCAGTAAACTCAGGAATGGGTCAGGAATTTCCAAGTCGGGAACTAGTTTTTCTCACAATCCAGGTAACAAAAGTACCCTTTGGGTAGCCTTTCTTAACTACCTGTTTTCTGTCACTTTGACTTCTAAGCCAGGGAAGAAAGCTGCCAGTATACTTTTCTGGAGCATTATAGTTAAAACTTGGCATCTTTGATTCCCACATCATAGTAATAATGATGATTATGCATAATAGCTAATATTTATTGAGCACTTTTTACGTGCCAGGACCATTCCAAGAAATCCGATGTTTTAGCTCAGTTAATCTTCACAACTGAATGGAAGTTAGTACAGATAACAACACTGAGGCACCTAAGGTTATACTGGCAAGTGTTGAAGCTGAAATTCAGTCCCTTCATGGTCTTGATTCAGGGCCTGAGTAGTCACACAATATGCTATACTGGTGGCCTTTTTATCTTTAACGTAATTTTTACATAATTGGATGTGTGTATGTAAATAATACATGGTCAACTTTGGGCATAATCTGCATATCTGATTAACAGGATTAAGTCTTAGAATTTCTGGGTTGAGGGCATAAACGTTTTTAAATGATTGTCACTGTGTCTTTTTCTCAGAAAGCATAAGTAGCTTTCTAAAAGTATCCAGTTTCATTGTAGCTCCTGCTTCAAGGTTTTCATTATAATGAGGCCCCATCTATGGCAGTGAGCTCTTTCCTGCTTATTTGTCCATCCTCATAGAAATGTTTATGTTTTTAGGACCGAGGAAATAACAATGTAATGAGCAATTATGAGGCCTACAAGCCTTCCACAGGAGCTATGGGAGATCGACTAACAGCAATGAAAGCAGCTTTCCAGGTCTGAAATAAGCATTTCATTAAATGCGCTTTCAATAGTAACTTTTGGGCAGTGACAAAAGGGCCTAGTTTTCCTGGTTGTAGCTGGGTTCGTAGGCTTGTTGCTAGATCTAGGGTCTTCACACTGCTTGGATTTTGAATATAAACTTAACAGTAGCTTACTTGGAGATGCAAGTTGATCTAGAGAACCCCTTGTGCTGGTCTACTTGAGTCCCACTCAGAGCCTGGGATTGTCATTCTGCAGCAGGATGTGTGTTCCCTCCCTTCCCAGCAGCCTACAGTGTTGCCCACCTCCAAGGCACTCACTTCTGAAGCAAAATGTACTGATAGTCACACTAAGGTGAATCGATAGAATGAGTTGAAGGCAGATTTGGCTGTCAAACTTAAAGTTAGACTTTGGTGTAAAATTTTAAGTTTTCAGAACTTTTTGATTTTGAATGGTAAATAACAGATTGTAAGCCACTAATGTGGTAAATCATAGATGCTTTATTCTAGCCAATCAGGCTATAAAAGTACATTTCAGAACACTGGGGTCCACCTCTCCACAGAGATCCACAAGTTTTCCTTTTTAGCACGAGAACAAAAGGGACCATGCTGTGGGAACATCAGGACACTAAAGTCACAGTGCCAAGGGAGCATAGTTAGTTTCTGTAAACCTCATCATTTGCCAAGTTGCCTATTCAAGTTTCTTCAACTTGCTATCTTACCTACTCCTGATGTCTCTTTCTCTTTCAGTCACAGTACAAGAGTCACTTTGTTGCAGCCAGTTTAAGTAATCAGAAGGCTGGAAGCTCTGCTGCTGGGGCAAGTGGGTGGACTAGTGCAGGGAGCTTGAATTCTGTTCCTACTAACTCAGCACAACAGGGCCATAACAGTCCTGACAGCCCCGTCACCAGTGCCACCAAGGGCATCCCAGGCTTTGGCAACAGTGGCAACATCAGTGGTGCCCCTGTGACCTACCCATCTGCTGGAGCCCAGGGAGTCAACAACACAGCTTCAGGGAATAACAGCCGAGAAGGGACTGGGGGTGGCAACGGGAAAAGAGAGAGATATACTGAGAACCGGGGCAGCAGCCGTCACAGTCACGGAGAGACTGGCAATCGGCATGGCGACAGCCCTCGTCACGGAGATGGTGGTCGCCATGGAGATGGAAACCGCCACCCAGAAAGCAGCAGTCGTCATACTGATGGCCATCGGCATGGGGAGAACAGGCATGGAGGAAGCACAGGCCGGCATGGGGAGAACCGGGGTGCAAATGATGGTCGGAATGGGGAAAGCAAGAAAGAAGCTTGTAATCGTGAGAGCAAGATGGAGCCCAAGGTGGACAGCAGCAAGATGGACAAGGCAGACAGCAAGACAGATAAGACAGCTGATGGCTTTGCTGTCCCAGAGCCACCTAAACGCAAGAAAAGTCGATGGGACAGTTAGAGGGGATGTGCTAAAGCGTGAAATCAGTTGTCCTTAATTTTTAGAAAGATTTTGGTAACTAGGTGTCTCAGGGCTGGGTTGGGGTCCAAAGGGTAAGGGCCCCCTGCCCTTAGTGGAGAGCTGGAGCTTGGAGACATTACCCCTTCATCAGAAGGAATTTTCGGATGTTTTCTTGGGAAGCTGCTTTGGTCCTTGGAAGCAGTGAGAGCTGGGAAACTTCTTTTGGCTCTAGGTGAGTTGTCATGAGGGTAAGTTGAGGTTACCTTGGGAGAAAGGGCCTTATAGGGCACAAAACTCACTCTAGGTTTATATTATACGTAGCTTGTATTTTTTACTCAGCTGTCACCTTATAAACATCTATAAATCGAATTCTTTTTCTTAGTTGTGTGGCCCGGCAGACCCCTTTTTAGGAGTTGGCTTCTGTAAACCTAATCCATTGAACTGTTGGGAAGCAGTTTGGTAGGTCTAGACGTTTGTGGGGAAGGGAGATGTTTGATTCTAAATGGGACTTGATGCTCAGGTCCCCAGCCAGGTTTGCATCCAGCCCTGAGACATGTAGGAAGCACCTCCCAGACTCAGGCTCTGAAGATTCCCAGAAGTCACAGGGATTGAAAGGAAAAGGTGATCCTGGTAACTGTTCCAGGATTGCTCCAGGTCTGAGGTGGTGTTGCTAAATTTAAAATTAACGCAACAACAGCTTTTAAAGTGTCTTCTATTTCATTGTATTTTTTTTTAACTTGCCCCAATGGTAGAAAAGTCTTTTGCCGAAATGATTTTGATGATTTTTGTTCTATCTTGTTTATAAAAGGAAAAGAAATATACAAACTTTGACTTTTGTGACTCTGTGAAGGTTTCTTTAAGCTGTGCATTCCTTTCTGCTTGCTCTCTAGTAAATGTTTCACTATCGGGACCTGTGGATTGTTTGTCATTTCTGTCTCACTATGAATTGGTACATATTAAACTGGGACTTAAAATAGTGCTGCACACGTGTGTACTCAGATGCAGGGAAGTGCTTATTAAACTGTCAGGAGAGACATCTCTTCCATCATCCTGGTTTTATTCAGGAATAGGATGGGGGAAGGCTTAAGAGGCCCACATGTCCAGGAGTGGACTACATTTACATTTGAGTGTGGCTCCAGGCTTAAGAGGCCTGGCCCACATGTCCAGGAATCATTGAGTGTCGCTCCAACACCGAACTTCCCTTTAATGGTTTAAAAAAGGGGTCACAGGTCTGTTAAGACAGTTCAGTGCTTTTGTGGGAGACCTCCCTTCAGGCAGGCAGGAGGATATCCTCCTCTGCTCAGGACTCCCATGGGAGTTCTAGGCACCCTGCCTCACTGTTCTTCAGACAGCTGTGATGTGAGCAGGGGCTGGTATCAAGGGGGCCAGAATGAGCCATGCCACGCTCTTCGTCCCAGTCCCCATGCTTTCCTGGGAGCCTGGCAGCTCTGCTCACTTCCGTTTGTGTTTTTTCTTTTGTTCCTTACGTTGCTGTGCTCTTTGGTCTTTCTTCATCCTTGAGTCTACCACCTTGAAATGACCTCTGACTCCGGCTGGCCGGCGCACTTTGCGGCCCACACCTTTTTTGGCTACAACGTAGGTGACATGGCGTTTCTCCTTGCCAAGCCCGGCCTTCTTGTAGAGACTACAGAGGGAAGAGAAGAGGTTAGAAGCTTACTTTCTACTGCACTTTTAGCCCTGTGTACCTTTGTGGTGTCCTCCCATTACCTTCGCAGCTGTGCCACTTTCTCTCGTTCGGAGATGTCCACTGTGTTCACCACGGCTTCTGCCTTCTTCCTGGTCTGCTCCAGCTTCTTCAGCATCTACAAAGGGATCTCAGTCAGGTGACCTCTTCCCTATCCCCAGCCCCTCCAATCTCTGGTGGCCCCATCACTTACTCTCCTTTTCTTTCTAGCCTTAGCCTCGGCAACTTTCTTGATGGGACGTGCATTGATTTCCCGCCAGCGTTTCCGGTAGTGCTCCACTTCCTTCTTACCAACAGGCAACTGTCGTATCCGGTGCTGCTTTTCCTCTTGTACAAACCACTCTGGAAGCTCCCCCTCATCCTCATTAAATGTGTACCTGAGGGGAAAGGACATCAGCCCAATAACCAACACTCCAGGCTTTCTAAAGAAATTACCCAGCTGGGCATGGTGGCTCACGCCTGTAATCTCAGCACTTTGGGAAGCCGAGGTGGGTGGATTACCTGAGGTGAGGAGTTCAAGACCAGCCTAGCCAACATGGTGAAACCCTGTCTCTACTAAAAATACAAAAAATTAGCCGTGCATGGTGGTGAGCGTCTGTAGTCCCAGCTACCTGGGAGGCTGAGGCAGGAGAATCGCTTGAACTGGGAGGCAGAGGTTGCAGTGAGCTGAGATGACGCCATGGCACTCCAGCCTGGGCGACAGAGCATGACTCTGTCTCAAAAAAAAAAAAAAAAGAAACTACCCATTTACCCACCAGACCCTGGGTCACTCTTGATGAGTTTCTGGCCCCCTTTACCGGTTGAAGGAGTTATCTATGAGGTCTCTCTTGGCCTTTTTGGAAGAGGCAATAACAGCACCTAGAGCAAGTCCTTCAGGGTCCAGTATCCGATGCTTCACTAAAGAGAGGAGGAGAAAGATCAAAGCTCGATTCCCAATACTGAGACTTCAGTGGTCTCCTCTCATTCCACAGTATACAGCGCTCACCTGGGTCCTCAATTGGCACGATCTCAAACCCGTCAGCATCTGACTTAGGCCCATGGCTTCGCTTCTTACCATGGAGGGGTTCCCAGCTGTAACTTCGCTTCTTACCATGGAGGGGTTCCCAGCTGTGAAGAGGGGAGGACTCTGAGTGATGCCACCACTCTCCCTACTACTCAGACAGCACTCCCACAGAATTTGCAAAAATCCTGCCACCCAGACTGTACCCCAGACCAGTTGAATCAGGATCATCAGTACAGTATTTTTAACTCTCCCCATCTGGAGCTAAGATTGAGAACCCCCAATTTAGAGAAGTGGTTCAAGCCACTGCTTCTCCTATCACTTCTCTCATGAGCTGCAACCACTCACCTCTCTTCATCCTCACTGCTACTACTGCTATCACTGTCTGAGCTGCCATCCTTTTCTTCCCCTTCAGGGCCAGTGGCAGCTTCTGTCCCTGAAGAAGCCTCTGTTCCCTTAGGGGTTTCAGCCTGGCACAGGGGAGACATTCTCTCAGTCTTCAAACTGGAAGGCGGTATCAGTGGCTGTGGCTGCTGCTGTCCCTTCCGCCGGCTCTCGAACAACAGCTGGGCCTGGCTGATCTCTAGGGCCTCGTCAGCATCATCCTCGATCCCAGCAAAGCTGCCCTGTGATGGGAGAATGTCAGCTGCCCTTCTCCCAGGGAAGGCTGACCTCCCATCAGTCTTGCCTCCAGCCTTTTCTTACCTTTGAGAACCACAGGTTGGCTTGTTCTTCTTGCAGTACTGCCTTTTCCTCCAGTGGTACCAGCAGTGGATTCTCCTCTTCCTCCTCTTGAACATCTTCCGCTTCAGCAAATCGCACACTGTAGATCCAAAGGAAAGTAGGAGGGGGCTCAGGGACCCGGAGTGCCTGGAGCCCTTGCTCCCCTACTTGGGCTCTGGCAGTACCCACCCAATGCTGCCTCAGAGTGGCAACATTCCCTCTGGCACACACACGTGCACCTTACCCCTTTCTGTCCCTTAGACGCCGATGTTCCGTGACTCCTGCCAGCTCCTCTGGATCCAGGTCACTATCCAGAGATGTGTCATCACTATCGTCCTCAACGTCTGACACACAGATGTCATCCCTTGGCAGACTGGACAGAAATGTGTCTGCTGCACCCATGTCCCCTTGTGTTACTTCCTCTAATAACTGAAGTGTAACAGAAACAAAGAAGTAAAGAAAACATACTGGTTTTTTTCTGCATCCCTCACCTCAGTCTATGCTCAGCAACACTAGAAAAGAACACTGTGGCAAATCCATTATCTCCCTTCACAGACGGGAAAGCTCAGACCCAGGGTAGTGAATGGTCTGTTTACAACATCCTGTTCTAGGCTGGGTTACTGATCTATTCCACTCAGCTGTCTTGTCTCCGTGGTAGCACAAATAGGTCTTAAGTAAAAGTACCCTAGCACCAAATCTTAACGTATTCTACAACGCTGGTTTTCTTTTAAAAATTACTCTCAGATGGCATCTCAGTCACATCCTGAGAAGACCATCTACACAATTTGTTTCCACTAAATAAAAGGGGCCCAGCCAACATACATCCAACAGAACTGTTCCACTTAAACCGTCAGAACCTGTTATTTTCTTCATGGCAAAGATACTAGGCTGGGTATGGTGGCTCACATCTGTAATCCTCACACTTTGGAAAGCTGAGGCAGGAGGATTGCTTGATGCCAGGAGTTGGAGGATATAGTGAGTCATGATGGCACCACTGCACTCCAGCCTGTCTCAATAGAAAAAGCCCAACTACTGTTTGTTGAGTGTTTATCACATAGGAGGGATTACAACTGACCATCTTTCTTCCTCACAAAACCTCTAGTAGGTAGGTTCTATTATTGTTTTACAGATGAGGAAACTGAGGCAGCAAGGGTAAGTGGTAGTTAGCTCAGTCACTTCACACAGCTCCAGGTGGTAGAGCTGGGAAGGAAACCTGAGCCTGTGTCTGCTCTAGGCCTACCATGCTCTACTGCCTCCTGTACGACAAAGATGACTTGATTATGACACTCCCTCACAAAAGTTCGTTTTGCTTGTGACCCTGATTTTGTCAGAAAAAATATGTTCTTCAGTATTCAGTGGAAGAAGCCTAATACACGTGCTCATTTGGTCTCAATGAACTCAAGAATGCTGCTCTCCTCTGATGGAGACCCTCTATTCATCTGTGCTTGTAACTCAAGTAACCTGGCTGCATCAGCTATAACCTAAGTTCTTTTCTGATGTTCTAGTTCTACAATAATAAATGTAGCACACTCATCTATCTTCCTAACTTCATCCTTTAAGCTTTGTTTGTGGCCTTAGACTCACCAAGGCATCTTGTGGTGAAGACAGCAACCACAGCCCATTGTTCAGGAACTTAAAAAAATACTCAACACCCTCCACCTCCAAACTCCCACATAGATCTGTCTCCTAAACCTGGCACCTCCAATGCCGCCTCACCTGATGACCCCGGATGGTGCGCAGAGAGAACATGCCAGTCTCCCCCTCATCTGCGATGGAAACCCCAGGCAGGTCCATCTTCAGCTCCACACGCTCCCGCTGCTTTCTCTGCTCACGCAACAGCTTCTTTTTCTTCCTGAGGGGGTGGATTGAGGAAGTAAATGTGCCCAGCTCTGAAGAGTTTCTATCCATGCCCTGCATTTTCTTCTCCCATTGTCACGCGGAGGATCCCTGCGTTGGGAGACTCCATGCTTCACCCCAGCTCCTCTCACCTCTTTAATTCCGCCACCTCCTGGGCCTTTATTTCGGCCAGGGTACGGTTCAGTTGTTCCTCCTCCTCCTCCTCAGAGGGCTGCTTTGTGGTCCCAGCTGTTGAGTGCTCCTCATCACCTTCATCTTCCTCTCCAGAGCTGAGGCTGGCAAAACAGTCCAAGGAGTTAGGTTATTTTCCCGACTCTTTCCCTCAACACCCCATCAACACCCGCCTGTCTGAGTTCCCTCCTCACCTGATGTCCAGTGCCTTTGCTTGTTCTTTCAGCTTCTTGGCCACATGTCGCCGAAGTTTTGTTCTCCAGTTTAGTAGTGACCTGCCCCAGAAATACTATTACTGATCTTGCCGTCTCCCCCTTTGTCCCTGCCCGCTTCTGTTTTAGGCTCACTAACCAAATTTCAGGCTTTGGCTACATAAATCAAAAGGCTCAGGCCCCCGCCCCAAACCTTTAGCACAGCAACATCCTCTTCCCAGAGATCCAACATCATGGCCTTTCCCTGCCTCCAGGGCTCCTGGCCCCCATGCCCACCTCACTGCATACCTGAGTTCCTTGCGCCCCAACACTCTGATGTCCTGACAGCACACCCGTATATCTTCAGTGGTGGCTGGATGCTGTGCCAACTTTTCATCATCTACTATGATCTGTTTGGTAGGAGAGAAAGGAGATTCTCAGGCCATGTTTCTGGGGTTACCTCATGTCCCTCAAGGCTGGAGACTCACTTCGCTGGCCTTGGAGAGGAAGTCAACAGGGTTGGCAGCTCGGAGGAAGTCGGTGAGTGAGGTACGGTGATAGAGAGTGAGGTCGCCCTCAGCGTAGCCTTCGGCCTTAGGGAGAAAAATGGAGAAGGTTGGGCAGTGCCTTCTAGGGTATGAGGCCCAACCTCCCCAGAGTTCCAGGACCCAACGGTGACCCCATTCCCCAAAACACACCTTTGGCTTCTTCTTAGTTATCAATTCAGTAACAGTCTTAGCCTGAACTTCAACCTCCTTGAAGGCGAATTTGGGGTCAAAGAATTTACTGTCAACCTTGTCAGGGGCCAGGAATCCTAAAAATGACAGGATATGTTAAAAACTATGCTTTGGGAGTAGGAAGGCTGGACCAAGAGAAAGGAAGTGATGCCCACCTTGGCAGACCACAAAGATCTCTGCAGATTCATGGCGAGACGCCTGGGGCTTGGTGGCCTGGACACGGCGGAACAGCTGCTGAAAGATCCACAGCAGAGGCTGATAGTCACGGGAACGGAAAACCTTTGTGATGAAGCAGCCACCACGGGCCAAAAAGTCACAAGCCAAACGCAGAGCCATCAGTGTCAAATGGGCTGTAGGATAGAGACAGCTGAGGCACTCTGCAGTCCAAGGGGGCATACACCCACCTCCACCATCACCTGATCTCCAAGCGCCACACTCCCTGTACCTTGTGAGTAGGCATCATGGACCCAGCTAGCCCCAACGTTGGGGGCCCCATCATTTAGCACAACATCAACCTTCCAGGTCTTCAGCTCCTTCCTCAGGGCCTAAAGAGAAGAAAAGGAACTATGGAAACAGAAACACAGTAATAGGCCTAATTCAGCCATTTGTCCATCCAGTCATTTGTTGAGTGCTTATCATGGGCCAAATGCTGTTCCAGGCACAGGAGATAACAACAGTAAACAAAAATATTACGTTTCTACCTTCATGGAGCATACAGTCTAACAGTGAGTTCACAGGAAAAGACTTCATTAAAGATCTCTGCCCTTCACCCAATTCCAAACACCTTCATCCCTGACTCTAAATAAAAGCTGGAGTGGACACTATGGAAACCATGAGTCTTGTCATACAGATGTCAGGCAGGAACGTGCTCAAAACATGGGACATCCTTTAGACTTGCTTCTAGAGGATTTTGGGGATGTAGATGTTTGCATATAAACGGGAAAGGAAAAGAGAGACTCCTATTACCTGCCTACAGCGTTCAGTTGTGATGTCCTCCTGGAGAGTCACCACATTGGGGAGAGGCTTGATTGGAACCAAGTCCACTCCTGAAAGAAATCAGGTCAGAGTATTCTAAAGGGTTCCCTCAAACAGGGAGGAGAGAAATACCTGACAAAGTACCTCATACACCCCCATCCCTTAAAACACGGAGGAGAGCTGTCCTCACTTACCCACAATAAGGCTGGATACAGGCATAAACTTGGCAGCTACCTGAAGCCTATAAAAGGAATAGAGATTTAAAAACCTAGAGCCATCCCTTTCCCTCTATTGGCAACTGACCTCTCATCCCTGATGTTACGTGCACTGGCCAGAGCATGTTATAGGCACGTATTCCAAGCCTTTTCTCTGCAATCAAGAAAGGAGACGGTCCCCAAGGTTTAGGAGGGACCTATGCTCTGGGCTGTAGAGAAATCTGAGGCTGGAATTACTGTATTGCGGGAGGGGAATCCCGAATCCCGTCCTCCCGCAATGAAGCTGGAATCCATCCCGGCTCTGAACCCAGAAAGCTGCCACCTGTGGCAAGTGTTACGTACCATCCCCCTGGCGCAGCACACAGATCCAGCAAGGCTCGGGCTTTCTGCAGGAACTGAAAGCGGCGATTGAGCTGGATCAGCTTGAAAGCAGATCGGGAACGGTAACCTAGACAAAACAACCAAGTGCGTAGAGGGCTTCACCAGCAGGATTTCTCTTGGCCTCACAAACCACCCGTTATGCAAGAGAGGAACCCAATGGTCGGAAAGTGGAAGCGAACAGGGCAGAGATCGCTCGCTAGCTTGCACGCAGACGGAGCTAATCCGAATCCAGACTCACCCGTCTCCTTCGCCAAGTGATAAAACTTGTCCCGTCGGCTCTTGCCAACTTTGCCCTTCTTGCCCATGGTGGAATGGGGGAGTAACGCTCAATCTGAGGATAAAGTAGAAGTTGGGAACGTCTCTTTCCGGAGCACCAGATTCTACTTCCAGTTTCCCACTTTCCACAGCAATTCCACCTCGCGCCCGGCTCCACACACTCAACCTAGACCCAGCGCCACTTTCTCCACACTTGAAACTGCACAGGTCGGCAGCAAACGTACTTCCGCTTCCGTTTACGTCCCCTGCGTCCCTGGCCCAAGGTTTTCCGCCATTTTGCGTGTGGCCATACATTTTTCTCGATACTCTGTCCTCAGATTTTGTAAGTTAAAAGTTGGGACCAGGGAGGCATATTACAGCACTATAAACATAGTTTCTATGAGGCAACACTGAGGCGTTTTACTTCCTCTTTGTCCTTTTCCAAAGCCCATGAACCCGAGTAGCCGCCCTTCCCATCATGGTGCCCTTAGTTAGTGTGGACTTGCCGCACACTCCGCCCATTGACCCGGAACTTTTGTCTACCTAGTCTTCGGGTCCCAAGCCTTGTCTTCCGCGCCTGCGCTCCAAGACGGCTCGGATGCCGGCGGTCTCTGCTGAGGAGAGAAGATGGCGCTTGACGGGCCAGAGCAGGTATGGCGGCTGCAGTGGCGGCCCGGCGGCTTACGGGGCTGTGTGAGGAGCGGGTGTGATCTGAGTGGAGAGCGGGCCGGCGCAGGAGGGTTGGGTGGGTCGGAGGTGGCTGGACCAGTCCAGGCTGGACGCTGTTTACGACCGGATCTGCTGTGTCAGCGCCGCCCTCGGTGAGTCAGGGCAAGGCTGGAAGAGGAGACACGGTGGAAGTGGAGCGAATGAGGGGAGCAATGGGCGCGGGAACAGCCAGCCCACGGGTCGCAGGAGATCGGACGCCCGTCCTTCGGCTCCGTTTCGCTGGCTCCGTCGGCGGTAATGACAACTCGGGCTTGTAGAGCGCTTGACGCAGTGCAAAGCGCTCCTGTGTATATTATATCGCCCCTCGGTCCTCCTAAAAGTCTTACGAGGTAGGCGGCGTTCCCATTCTTTTATTTTAATCATGAGAACATGAAGGGTTCCAAGGGAGGGAGGGATTAGAACCCAGATCCCGAGACTCGGAAGTCCAAACTTTTTTACTACGCAAAGCTGCCCGGTGTCAAGCCTAATTCAAAGTGCCCTGCAAGTGGCTTTACTCCCTCGGACGTTTAGCCTGACGTTTAAGACTCACTCTGTGTCTTCAGATGGAGCTGGAGGAGGGGAAGGCAGGCAGCGGACTACGCCAATATTACCTGTCCAAGATTGAAGAACTCCAGGTGAGGACAGACTCCAGAGGGAGCTAGGAGAGGGGTTGGGAGGGATGGAAGCTGACTTCCACAAATCCATCTAATTCCTCTGGGAGTGCAGTGGAAGAAGCTGCTGCTTCTCCTTTCTTGTTTCTTAGTGGGGTGTGTATGTCGGAAGTAAGCAATCTCTTGTTCTTGTTTCTTAGTGGGATGTATATGTCAGAAGTAAGCAATCTCTTGTTCTCCTCAAGTCCCACCCCTTTGAGGGTCCTAGTGTTCACAGTTTGTTGTTCCACGTCTTCAAGAGTCAAATCTTAACAGAAAAGGTACCTCTAGCCAAAGGTCAACCCTTTTGGAAGAAGCCCGAGTGTGTTTCCTTAGAAAAGGGAACACATAGGTTCAGGAGATGAGATTTATCATGAAGAGGTTGGGTCAGGGTAAAGTGAGAATGTGAAGAAGGGCGTCTTTGAGATGTCTGAACAATGCTCATTCCATGGAGACTGAAAGAAATTGGGCAACCCAGAGCTCTAGCCTAAAGCACTGAACCATAGAAAAAGGACCGTTTATGTTGTTAATTGACTGTTATCAGTAAGGCTTCCAAGAGTAAGGTGGTGTGGCTTCCAGTAGTCCTGAAAAGAAGCAGAGCAGCTGATGCGATACCCATGTGCCATTTGGTAATAGATCTAGATTTTTAAATACGGCTTGCCTTAGCTTTACCTTGCTTTTGATTTGACAGCAGCTGGGCTAGAACTCAGGATTCTCACCTAAAGATCTTTCCACTACATGATGTTGCCTTCCCGCAAGAAATTCCCTGTTACATGAGCCAACTGTAACTTTTCTCCATTAGATTCTGTTATTCCTGAACCAGCATTGGACAACATAAACAGTAGGCTGTTAGTGTTACCGTGGGCTATTAGTATTTTAACTTTGGACAAGTCCATGGATTTTCAATTTCACCCTAACCCCAATTGACTGTTTATGTTGTCAGTAAGGCTTCCAGTAGTAAGGTATGGCTTCCAGTGGTAAGTCTTACTGACAAACAGTAGGCTGTTAGTGTTAAGTGTGGTGTTACAGTGTTACAGTAGGCGATTAGTAGTTTAACTTGGGACAAGTCCATGGATTTTCAATTTCGCCCTAACCCCCTGCGTTGTTCAGGGGTCAACTGTAATGTAAATTGGATGGGGGAAAGCCACAAAGAATTCTGAATTCCAAGTGCATTTGCAGGTATTATGTTTAGTTTATCATTTTTATTTGTTCACCTCAGTAGTTCTGAAAAGCAGCAGGGCAGCTGATACTATACCCATGAGCCGTTTGGTAACAGATCTAGATTTTTAAAAATAGCTTGCCTTAGCTTTACCTTGCTTTTGATTTGATAGTAGCTGGGCTAGAACTCAGGTGAGTTCACCTGACGATCTTTCCACCAGGTGATGTTGCCTTCTCGTAAGAAATTCAGTGTTATATAAGCCAGCTGTAACTTTTCTCCATTAGAGTCTCTTATTCCTGGACCAGTACTGGACAAGCAGCCTTCTTTGATGGCTGCCCTAGGCTCCAGAGGGGCTCGTGGAGGACAGGACAGGGTCATTAGGAACACACTGGAGAATCTGAAACAACATGCAGGTGCCCTGTGCCCTTCCCTCAGCTCGTTCTGACCTGTGAGGTCTTGGCCAAGATCCTACCTCCTCTTGTCTCCTGCCTTTGAGTCATGAAATTTGTCTGTCCATTACAGCTGATTGTGAATGATAAGAGCCAAAACCTCCGGAGGCTGCAGGCACAGAGGAATGAACTAAATGCTAAAGGTGAGTGAAGAAAGATGTGAAGCTGCATGCGGGCAATTTGAGCTCTGTCCTAACCTCCCTGCACTGTGTCTTCACGGCAGTGCTGTTTTCTCCATTGTCATCTAGTAGTTTCTCTTTCCTGAGCCCCATTGTGACATCCTTAAAGACAAGAATTTTGGCTGGGTGTGGTGGCTCATGCCTGTAATCCCAGCACTTTGTGAGGCTTAGGTGGGGTGGATTACAAGGTCTGGAGTTCAAGACCAGCCTGGCCAATATGGTGAAACCCCATCTCTACCAAAAATACAAAAACTAGCTGGGCATGGTGGTGTGCCCAGCTAATTTTTTGAGACTCTGTCTCAAAAAAACAAGAGACACGAATTTTGACCTTTGGCCTTCCTTTAATAACTTGAGTGGTACGTAGCTCATGCATGTAGAATTGGATCCTGGGAGCTCCCAAGGAGGAGCTAGGTGACCACTGTGTCTGTTTGCCATCTAGTTCGCCTATTGCGGGAGGAGCTACAGCTGCTGCAGGAGCAGGGCTCTTATGTGGGGGAAGTAGTCCGGGCCATGGATAAGAAGAAAGTGTTGGTCAAGGTAAAAGCAGCATGATCCAGGGACCAGCCCAGTCTCTGCCGCATTCCCACCCCTTTGTGTGTAGCCTCGGGAGACAGGGTTCTGTGTTCTGTCAAGGTATTGTGGGATTCTCATAGGTCTTCCTGGGTAGGGTTAGTGATTTGGTGGCTGTCGGAAAGTCATGAGCCCTTGTTTCTTTAGGTACATCCTGAGGGCAAATTTGTTGTAGACGTGGACAAAAACATTGACATCAATGATGTGAGTGTAGCAGGTGATGGGGTGGGGGTGGTGGGGTCAGCTCTTACTGCACCACTTCTGAAACTTGCCCCCTTCACCCAGGTGACACCCAATTGCCGGGTGGCTCTAAGAAATGACAGCTACACTCTACACAAGATCCTGCCCAACAAGGTGGACCCATTGGTATCATTGATGATGGTGGAGAAAGTGCCAGATTCAACTTATGAGATGATTGGTGGACTGGACAAACAGATCAAGGAGATCAAAGAAGTGATCGAGCTGCCTGTTAAGCATCCCGAGCTCTTTGAAGCACTGGGCATTGCTCAGCCCAAGGTAGGAAGTGTTCCTAAGGTAGTGGTTTGGATATAAGCTCCAGAATGGACCTCAATTTTTTTTTTTTTGTATCCCTAACCTGTAGCAAGGGACCCAACATTCGGTAATGTTCACTGAATGAAATGAGGGGGGTAGCTTTCTGCGCTGACTCTTGCTGTTCCCTTCTAGGGAGTGCTGCTGTATGGACCTCCAGGCACTGGGAAGACACTGTTGGCCCGGGCTGTGGCTCATCATACGGACTGTACCTTTATTCGTGTCTCTGGCTCTGAATTGGTACAGAAATTCATTGGGGAAGGTAACCATGCCTAGGAACGTGAGAAGCAAGAGGTAGGGGGTTAGGGAGGTAATAAGCTCCCTAATACCAGCTTGGCCTCCACACAGGGGCAAGAATGGTGAGGGAGCTGTTTGTCATGGCACGGGAACATGCTCCGTCTATCATCTTCATGGATGAAATCGACTCCATTGGCTCCTCACGGCTGGAGGGGGGTTCTGGAGGGGACAGTGAAGTGCAGCGCACAATGCTGGAGTTGCTCAACCAGCTGGACGGCTTTGAGGCCACCAAAAACATCAAGGTAAGGTGGCAGCAGCCTTGGGACAGGCCCAGGGAAGGCCTGAGTGCCATGCAGGCTGAGGAAGAACTTAGCTGACCCTACCTGCTTTCTCTGCTCAGGTTATCATGGCTACTAATAGGATTGACATCCTGGACTCTGCGCTGCTTCGCCCAGGGCGCATTGACAGAAAAATTGAATTCCCACCCCCCAATGAAGAGGTTTGTAATGGGCACTGCACAAAGTGGCTCTGGCTGTGGGGCTGGGCTTGTGGGGCTCAGGCCTTAAACTCACTCACCTCCAGGCTCGGCTGGACATTCTGAAGATTCATTCTCGGAAAATGAACCTGACTCGGGGGATCAACCTGAGAAAAATTGCTGAGCTCATGCCAGGAGCTTCAGGAGCTGAAGTGAAGGTAACTGAAGTACCCACTGAAAACAGGGCAGAGGCAGGAAGCTCTGGGCTTAAGGGCCACAGATGTGGGGCCTCAACTTCCTTTTCCCGTTCAGGGTGTGTGCACAGAAGCTGGCATGTATGCCCTGCGAGAACGGCGAGTCCATGTTACTCAGGAGGACTTCGAGATGGCAGTAGCTAAGGTACAGGCCTCCATCTTTGTGACTGTGTGGTGGCTCTGGAGCAGTGGGCTAGGGTGTGTGTGTGTTCATAACTTTAAGGTTCATTCTCCCTCTTCACCCCTAGGTCATGCAGAAAGACAGTGAGAAAAACATGTCCATCAAGAAATTATGGAAGTGAGGGAACAGCCTTTGTGTGGATCCTCCAATAAAGCTCTGTGGGCCCAGTCCTCTAGGACTCCAGTCTGTTCATGAGGGCTGCGCTGTTCAAGGACCAGGTACCACCAATAGACAAAAGGATTTATTTGGAAATTTCCAAACTTGCCAGAAGTGGCACTCGCCAAGTCCCTAGGCCCATCCTCCTCACCAAGCTCCAAAGGGTAACACCAATCCTCCCAGCTTCCCCATGCACACACCCATACCTCAGGCCATGCTAAAGAACTGGAGTATCCTCTCCATGGCCTACGCCACTGGAGAGGCAGCCCTCTGGCATCCCAGGAGATGATGGCGGCCAGAGCCGCTTGCATAGATTGAGGAAAGAAAACAAGGAGGCACCAAACAGGGCTCCCTGAAAACCCCCAACTTTTCCCTGTACAAAAAAAGTGGCTCCCACATAGAAAACTTGCTCCCAAAATAGTGCAAATACCCAAAGGAAAGGAAAAAACCAGCAGCAAGGCTGGGCTTGTAGGAATGGCAAAGAACTTTGGTTTAGAAAGGCTAGGAAGAGTCTGGGCTGCACCTCCTCTTCCTGGCCCAGCTCCCCAGAGCTAGCTCTGACCCTCACCCCAGGGGGTTGTCTGTAAACATGCAAACCCAGCAGCCTTTGGTTCCAAAACTGTTATAAAGCACAGCCTCCAGCAGTCCTACTTGGGCCTGCCTGCAGTGGGCAGAGGAGGCATCTGCTGAACCCAATTAAAGCCAATGCAAAAAGAATAAGGCTTTGGGGACCAAGCAACAAGGAATCCTATCACTACATTTATAAAACTAAAGCTGTGGAGTAGAGGGTGACAGCAGACACTCCTCACCCCAATCTACATGTCTGAGGCCCCAGCAAGGACCCAGAGGGTGGTCTCCCTCCAGGCTCCAGGGCTGGGAAGAAAGGAAGAGATCCCTGAGCAGTTAGGTCAGGCGAATTCCTAGCACCTGTTCCAGTTCCTGCCTTCGCTGCTGCACCTGGAGAAGGGAGAGACCAAGTGGCTCAGGCCTTTGCTACTCACAACCACAGGAGAGAAAACAGGGCAGAGCCTCACCTTGGCAAAGATGTGCCTGCCTACTGCTTCCTGGGCCCAGGGCTGGTGGTAGAAAGCAGCTCGTCTCTCCTCCTCAGGATTTCCAATCACATCAGTGATGATCTGCAAAGAGCCAGGAGGAAAGCCATAGCATAATCAATCTCCACCCCTGAGCCAGTCCACCCCTGGAACTGCTGTGGGTAAAAATCACCCAGAGCATTACACAGGAGTCCCCCTCGGGAAAGAGGACTACACCTTGAGGTCTCGGCGCTGGGAACGGAGCCATTCCTGGATGAAGTCCTGGGGGTCGGTGCTAAAGCTGAGCATGAAATCCCTCTGGGTCTTCAGCTGGTTGATGGACTCAATGGTCTCATGGATCTGGGGAGGGGTACATGTGTCAGACTGTGCCCCCAAAGCTTGAACACAAAGGACTGAGCCAGAGTTGCCAGCCTATCCCCATCCGGGGCCCCACAGGAAGCTACGGAGGCAGAGGGCCCACCTTGACATCAAGGGAGGCGATCTCCTGCTGATTGGTGGTAGAGGCCAGAAAATTGCTCATCTGGGCCTTCAGTGGGTCGTCCACCTCCACATCAATGTCGTAACAGGCTGTCTTCTTCTGGTCGTTAGGGTCCACACTGCAGGCAGCACATGGGGAGGGAAGGCACATAGCAGTCTTCATCCTGCCCACCTGGGCCAAACCTGGGGCCCATTCTCTGCACACACAATCAGGGAGCAGGAAACCTGCTGCTCTCTGGCTTTAATTCAAGCCAAGGGTGAATCTCCTCTTAGCGGAGACGTCCTGTCCCCCTCTATGCATTTACCTAATGACATGGTTGATGACAATGGGGTCTGGGTGCTGCAGCAACCCCGCCAGCTTCATGGGAATCTCAGAGAAACGGAGTCGGCCACAACTGAAGATCTGGAGGAAATACCAAAGGCTCAGCATTGCCTTGTGGGTACAGTGGAGTGGACCATTCTGGGACCAGTGAGGGCAGCAGTCTGCAGGCTGTGGCCAAGGAGTAGCCCAGCAGGCAAGGCAAGGGCTGAGACAGCAGAGGGGCTGGCATCTGGCTAACCTGGCGGAAATAACGGTTGCAGTTGATGTATTCCCGCTCGTGCCCGTCCTGCAGCTGGTTATGTTTGATGTAAAGCCACAGGGCCTGCATGATGGCAGCCCTTGTCTGCGTGTGCACTCCCAGCAGCCTCGCCAATCGGGGGTCCAATTTGTACTGGGGAGGCTGGAATTGGATGGAGGGGAGTCAGGATGGGTTCTTGTAGTAAAAGCAGGAATATAGGGCAGGGACAGGAAGGGTTTATAACAACCAACTCCCCTCCTGAGGGGTCCCTGTGGTCCCAGAAATGACCCCAGGGCCTCTGTCACCTGATGATCCAGCATGAGCAGGAGGGTGCACTTGACATTGAGGTCTCCAGGCCGTTTTACCTGGAAGCCATCTGTCTCCTGGGTGGTGGGCATCCGGTGCCACTGGCGGGGAGAGAAGTATAGCTTATCACTAAGGGGATGGGCGTGAACACAGGGCCTTCCAAGGGGCCTGAGGCCATTTCCCTGCCAAACTGGCATGTCAGCCTGCCTCAGTGCCACAGGCCCACTCTTACCTCCACCAGGTGATTGTCAGGCCCGTACAGCTCTTTGTCCAGCTCAATGACCAGGCTCTTAAAGAATGAAGAAAACTTCCTCTTCTGTTTGCTAGGCTGGGGATGGAAAGAAGTGTGAGAAGGTGCTGCTGAGCTCTCAAATCTCAAGCTATGCTAAATCCCAAAAAAACAGGTGCCCCATTTCAGCCCTGCAGCTCAGGGTACTGAAGATTGCTGGGCCCTGAAGGAAGAAATCAAGACTCTGGGCAGACTGGAGGCAGGGAAATGGCGCCCTCTTGCAGCCCACGAGGGACTTCGAGACACTAGACTGCCATCTGCAGGAACATTGTCATAATCATGCAAATCAACCTCTAACAGGCTTGGAGCAGCGCCCCCTCCGTTTGGCAGGACTTCTCTGGAAGCGCCCAAGTGTCTGGCCTGGTCTTTTTTCTGAGACACCATCTCACTCTGTCCAGCCTGAAGTGCAGTGGCGTGATCATAACTCACTGAAGCTCAATCTCCTGCGCTTAAGCCATCCTCCTGAGTCAGACTTAGAGAAGCTGGGACTACAGGCATGTGCCGCCACACCCAACTAATTTTTAAATTTTTTGTAGAGACGAGGTCTGGCTCTGCTGCTCAAACTCCTTGGTCCCAGTCCAAAACCCACACAGGCCTCCTCCCCTCCAGACACCTCCCTCCCCAACTCACATCATCCAGCAGTTTTCCTTCCACTCGGAGTTCCCAGGAAGCCACCTTGTCCCCTGCTGGGGTTCCCCCAGGGGTCCCTGCAGTTCCTGCACTGTCGCCTTCTGCCTTGCTGGGACTGAACGTGTTGGAAATGTAGATCCGAAGCTTTCGCTTTTGCTAAAGAGAGAGGCAATCAACTGGAGGTAGACTAAGACATTGGGACACAGTACTACCCCATCTTCTCATATGAACCATTCAACAATCAATACTGAGCACCAGGAGCCAGCCAGGTACCTTGTCAGGCACTGGGAATCAGAAGTAATAAGTCCCAGTCTTTTTTTTTTTAGACACGGTCTCACTCACCCAGGCTGGAGTGCGGTGTCATGATCTCAGCTCACTTGCAACCTCCGCCTCCCAGGTTCAAGCTATTCTCCTGCCTCAGCCTCCCAAGTAGCTGGGACTACAGGTACGTGCCACCACGCCCAGCTAATTTGTGTTTTTAGTAAAGACAGGGTTTCACCATGTTGGCTAGGCTGGTCTCGAACTCCTGACCTCAGGTGATCTGCCCTCTTTGGCCTCCTAAAGTGCCAAGATTACAGGCATGAGCCACTGCATCTGGCCGGAACTCACCATTTTACGGGGAAAGAGATGCATCATCAACAATGCCAGCACAGTCAGACTGGTGCTGTGGTGTGACAGAGGAACACATACACAGTGACCAGGCAAATCAGCGGCCTCTGGCTCACATCTTACATGAAACCCAAACACCTGTCATGGCCCCAGAATATCCTAGTCTCCTGGAAAGCATTCATTCACCACTCAGGGGACTGTTGTAGATTATTATTAGAAAAGCCTCTTGGTTGGGTGTGGTGGTTCACGCCTGTAATCCTAGCACTCTGGGAGGCCAAGGTGGGCGGATCACCTGAGGTCAGGAGTTCAAGATCAGCCTGGCTAACATGGTGATACTAAAAATACAAAAATCAGCCAGGTGTGGTGACAGATGTCTGTAATCCCAGCTACTTGGTAGGCTGAGGCAGGAAGAACTGCTTGAACCCAGGAGACGGAGGTTGCAGTGAGTCGAGATCGCACCACTGCACTCCAACCTGGGCAAAAGAGCGAGACTCTGTCTCAAAAAAAAAAAAGAGGGCTGGGCGCGGTGGCTCACACCGTAATCCCAGCACTTTGGGAGGCCAAGGTGGGCAGATCACAAGGTCAGGAGTCCGAGTCCAGCCCGTCCAATATAGTGAAACCCTGTCTCTACTAAAAATACAAAAATTAGCCGGGTGTGGTGGCGCACACCTATAGTCCCAGCTACTCGGGAGGCTGAGGCAGGAAAATCGCTTGAACCTGGGAGGCAGAGGTTGCAGTGAGCCGAGATCGCGCCACTGCACTCCAGCCTGGGCAACAGAATGAGACTCTGTGTCCAAAAAAAAAAAAAAAAAAAAAAAAAAAGAAAGAAAAGAAAAGCTTCTCTATGGATGGGGAAGGAGAAGGGAACTACCTTTATCTTCTAGTCTAGTAGTTTTCAAACTTTTGATCACGACCTATAAGATTTACATTTTCAATTATGATCCAAGGTCTGCATATCTATCTGAAACAAAAATTTCATGAAAGAATACCTTTACTACTATGGTTAGTACGACTGTGAAGTATTTTTAGATTTTCTACTGTCATACATTCATTTGAAACATACTGATCCCAACACATTCAACTGAGTTTGTGCTTTACTAGCAGGCTGCATCCTGCATGTGAAAAACCCAGCTCTAGCCTGACTCACTTGGCCCCCCGGAAAACAAGGGGGTGGAGGGCAAGGAAACCTGGGACGGCTAGAGGCGGTCAGGGCCACACATACCGTCAGAGGCTTTTTGATGGCCTCCTGGATCTCCATTCGTTTGCGAGCAATGGTCTGGTCCAGCTTCCGCTCAAAAGCCAAGAGATCCATGTAGGCTTGAGACTCTGGGACAAGCTCCCGGATCTGGAGGAAGGTAGCAGGAGCTCATCAGCTCGCTTCAGCCCAAGCCTGGCTCTTTCCTCCCTTCTTCCTGCAGCCCAGGGTTGAGGGAGATGGATGCCCACCCCTAGGCGGCCACTGGGCAGGCCTCCAGGCCTCCTCTCAACACTTACTCGCTGAGGTAGAACCTTATCTGCCATCTTCCTCCTCTTTAACCTGGGGAGGACAGAAACCCACTTAAGAGGTCAATGGTCCAAAAAAGGACACTTGCCCCCCAACACCCCTCCAGTCTCCAGGACCCTCTACCCCAGGAAAGCCAGGAGTCTTCTTCAGTCACCAAAGCTCTTAAGATAGAAGGAAACCCTCTGCTACCACCAGAGCTGAGTTAGGTAGAGTGGGAGAAGCAGGATGCTCTTACCCCCGGCGCTGGGCAGGCATGGGGGGCTGCACCTGGGGCACAAGCAGGCGTTTTCGGAATGGATCCATCATGGTAGGTGGCATGCCAGGTCGAAGCGGAGCTGCTGCACCAAATGGGGAGCCCGCAGGGGGTCCCACCTGCAACCCAGCCATGGGCATCCGGTTCCCTGGTGACATGCCAGGTCGCTGGGGGAAGTGAGCCAATGGGGGTACATAGGTCAGGGGCAGGGCCCTCTGGGACCCATAGCCCATGCCCTCCATCCCTCTCGTCACCCAGGTCAGGCCTGCTGGAGCAGCAACTCAGAGCCCTGCTGGAGTACCAGGAACAAAGAGGAGCGGGCGCCTGAGCACAGAGTGTAAACCACACCTGCCCCGCCCCCTGCAACCGCCCTGGCAGCTGTGCCAGCAAATGAGGCCTGCCAGAACCTGGGCTGGGAGGAGGGTCCTGCCTGCAGAGGGAAGGGCCTAGGGGAGCTTTTCAGGGCCCATTGCCACCTTCCAGCCCCAGCATGCTGTGCCCTATTCCCTGGGACAAGCCTGTCCCTATTCCCTGAGATGGTCTCACCAAGCCCTGCCCTCCTCTTTCCATCATGAGGGAGAAGCACAGCTGGGAGGCACAGGGGCAGTGTCACTGCCAGGCAGAGGGGTTGGTGTACTATGGTATGATCAGGCTGATGGGGCAGAGCCCCAGTCTCTATCCTCTGTGGCCGAGGGAGAAAGGGGTCCGGTAGGCAGCAGCACCCCAGGTGGGCAGGGCTGCAACAGGATGGCTTGGAATGTGTACCAGCTGCTGGGGGTGGCCTCAGGCAGGGTACAGGGACAGTCTGGTCACCATGAAGCCCCTATCCACAGCCCAGAACTGGACCCTCCTTTCACCTCCCTACTGCCCTACTACCACTCCTATGCCAGAAGACCCCAGAAGGGAAGCTATGGCTCCTGGGTGGTGGCCTGTGGGAAAGAGAGCAGCTGGCACCTGGACTCTGCCCGTGGTCCAGGCACCACCTCACAGCCAGGACTGGCTCCTGTTCCGTGCAGCCCTGGCAATCCCAAGCTAGAGAAGAGGGCTAAGATGATCCTGGGAGGCAAGGATCAGAGGCCCAGGCTGAGCAGCAGGAAAGTGGAAAACAGAAACAGTTTCTTTAGATGCCTGCAGAAGGATTTCTCACCTGAGGCCTTGCTCCCAGACATTTCTGTGGAACCCATCTGGGAGTCACCTCTGCCCCTCCCTCCCATGGCCGCTGCCTGCAAGGCCTGTTTGGCAGCTCTGCCTCGCACACACTGTCCCTGGCAGCTTCACAGGGCTGGCCCCAGGGCCCAGATTATGCAACGAGCACAACCAGCCAACCAAGCCCAGGAGGGTGGAGACTTGTACCAAATCAAAGGACCCTCCCCCACCCCAGCAATACGGAGATGAGATTCTTCCCCAACCTCTTCATCTCGCACCAAACCCATGTTCCCAACACAGAGGGTCAGATTCTTGACCAGATGCGGAGATGGAAAGAAACGTGACCCACAGACGTGAGGATGGGGAGAGGAGGAGCACGGTGGGAGGAAGTGTTTGGGAGAATAAAAAGCTCAAATTAGGGGGCTCTGGGAGTCCTGCCAAAGTCTCTCTCCATCAGGAAGAGATTAATCAGAGCTGTTGAAAGGCAAAAGACAGCCTCTTTCTCTGCCTTAAGGATTGTTCTTTTTCTGGCCTGAGATTACAGAAAAAAACGAAGTGTGGCTACAGCTGTAAGCCCAGGGTGCAGACATCACAGACTTGAGATTTTCCTAGTGCCCGAGACAAAGACAGGGAAAATCAAAGCAGTGGGTCCTGCAGAGTGTAAGCGACAGCCCTGTGACCCCCAAGAAGCTCCCCGCTGGGGCTTTCACAAAACCTCCAGCACCACCCATCCCTCCTGGCCAGGTGCTAGGGGGAACAAGAAGTCCCAAGACAAGGCCACACAGGCAGGGCCTGGAATAGGCTCCACCCAGACATCTGCCACAGACTTCCCGGGCCCAGAGCCCCCAGCTCACTCAGGGCCCCAGGGGAAGGCTGCTTACAGTTCAAGTCCCAGCCGAGCCTTGCCAAGCTCCATACCTGGGCTTTGAGGCACCAGCAACTCCTCCCTCTTCAAAAAAATAAATAAATAAATAAAAACACAGTCCAGAACTCTGAGCCTCCCAAACTCCCTGCCTGCAGCAGGACCAGGTAGGCCTGGCTCCATCCCCTGAACCCCAGAAGCATGCAACGCCCTCCTCTCCCTTGGCCTGGCACCAGCCCATATTCTAAGCTTAACACCACCACCCAGGGCAGCAGGGCAGGAGGCTGGGTCTGATGCTGTGGCCACTAGGTGAGGCATCCAGGGCTCAGGTGAGTATGCTTTGGCCCTGATGCTCCTGGAGACTGGGCCTGAGCGCCTCAGTTGGAGAAACTACTACCACCCTCCCATGAGTAAAAAGGATCTTGAACTTTTTGAACTCTCTGGAGTGAACCCAGCAATCTGTGGTTTTTGTTATTTTGTTGCCCAGGCTGGAGTGCAGTGGCAGGATCATAGCTCAATGCAACCTTGAACTCCTGGACTCAAGCAATCCTCTTGTCACAGCATCCTGAGTACCTGGGACCAGAAGTGCACACCACCACACTTGGCTAAATTTTTTTTAAGAGGCGACGGCCTATGTTGCCTAGGCTGGTCTTGAACACCTGGTCTCAAGCAATCCTTCTGTCTTCCTGGGATTACAGGTGTGAGCCACCACACCCAGCCCTGGAGGGTTTTTTCTTTTCTTTTTTAGGCTCCTGTTACCTGTGATCCACAGCTAGAGCCACCCTCTGGAGGGAGGGAGGTCATCACTTCCCTTCTTTCAACAGGCTCCCCTATTTGCTCAGCTTGGGCCTCAAATCCTCGAGTTTCCAGCACATCTCATGAGCCCTAACAGACAGGAATCTCTTTGTTCCCCAGATCTAAAGTCCCTTCTCTTGGAAGTCATACAACTGAACTTGGAAAGAGGGCAAGTAGGATCCTCTTCAAACTCAGCCAAAAGCTGGCTGGGTTCTCCTTTCCATCTTCCTCTCCTGCCAGGAGGAAGAGGAAAGCTAGTGGGATGGGAAACCCAGATTCAGGGCCATCTCCAACCTCCCCCCAGCCAGCAGCCCAGGCCTAACCAGCCAGCCAGCTTGGCCTTGCCACAGGCCCAAGGCCACCCCCCACCAAACACTGTGGAATCCATCCTCTCAGGGGCTTTCCCAAGGGCACATTTCCTATGGCTTATATGCCAAGGAAACTGGAGCGGCTTGTCTGTTCCAGGTCCCTCCAAGGCCGAAGGCCCACAGGTGGTGCCCAGGCCAAGTCTCAGAGAGCAGGCCTGAGGGCGCCAATGACTGATGCATGGAGCCCTCAGCAACACCCTGGGCCCATGAATCCCCAGGGAGAGAGCAAGGTGGGAAAGACCAGCCCCAGCTGGAGCCTCTGGGACCAGGTCTGTCTCTGCCCATACCGACTCTTTTAAGGAAGAAGAATGAAGAGTAAGGAAGAAAAAAATCCAGTCAGTGTCCCTAATTAAGCATCTCCTTAGAAGTGAGGCGCAGGGGGCAGGTGGTATGTGTATATTCCACGAGGATTCCCTAAGGACCTCCACCTGGAGACCTGAGTCGAAAACAGAGGAAGCCCCACGACAGACCCGGGGAGACGAGGAAGACGCCAGCGTCAAATGCTGGGGCACCTGGCTTGGGATGTGGCCGAGTTAGAACCTGAATGCCAAATAGAAGTGCAGAGCCGGTGGGAAGGCAGAGGGGCAGTTTCTAAGCCTTCTGGGGCAACCTGAACAGCAGACTTGGGGACCGGCAGGGTCAGGCTGAGGTCCTCACACGCTGAGCAGAAGTCGCTGCCTTGCAAGGGCTTTTGAAGTTGCAACCTAAGCAGTTCTCAAAACCCCAAAGGGGTCAGGCCGGCACTCTTTGAAGCAACTCTCGCAGACTCCTCCCGCCCCAGACCAGCAGGGCTCCACTCTGCACGTCCAGACTAATCAACTCCCGGACACTATGACAGCAGGCAGAAAGGCCAGAAGAGAGGCGACCTGTGACTGGACTGGGCCTCCCTTCAGGCCTGGCCACCACCGTCTCTGGTCTAAGCTGGAGTCCTCGCCAGTGAAGGCGCCGGCCCTGCCTCAGGAGTAAAGTCCGCCGGTGCCCAAGCTGGAATCCCCTGGCCCTAGCCTCCGCGTCCCGTGCCCGTGGGACGCCAGGCTCCTTCCTCTTCATTAGCAGCCGGGAGCCATCTCAGACACGCTAGAGCTCAGCTCGGCCAGTTCCTAACCAGAAAAAACAGGGCAGACCTGGAGTGGAACCAAGGCCGATGCAGGGTAACCACGGTTTCTTAGCGAGGGCCCTTTCCCAAACTTTCTCATCACTTCCCAGCCCTCCTATCCTAGACTTCCCAACCCACCTGCCCACAATTCACTGGCTCCCCAACCTCCTCCATCTCCCAGTCACTCGGAATCCCTGTGCGAGGAAGCCCCCAGGCCTTCCAGCTGCTTCCAGCCCTCAGCTACGGAACCAGCTTCCTTTTCCCCACTCCTCCACCTCCACTCGCCGCACCCCGAGGGTCCCGGCCTGCCCTCCACCGTTCCTCAGGCACTCCCCAGGGCCCTCACTCGAGCCGCCCTCAGCCCCCGGGCCGGGCACCCTCGCGGCGCCGCACGCCCCCGTCCGCTCGCGTCCTCTCTGCTCACCTGGTACTGCGCCGCGGGGCCCGCGGGGCCCATGGGGCGGAAGGCGGCGGCCCCGGGGCCCCCCACGCCTCCAGCCGGCCCTGGTCCCCGAAGCGCCGGTCCGGGCAGCATGCCGGGTCCCGCAGAGGGAGGCGGCGCTCCCAGGGCCGCGGCCACCGCGCCGCCGCCAGGGCTCAGCGGGGGCAGCGGGAACCCGCCCGCGCCTCGGCCCGACATCGCTCCGTCCCGTCCCGCGGTGCCGCGATCCGGACTCCGGGCTCCGCGTCGAGTCCGCTCCGCGCACTGTGCTCCGCGCTCCGGGACTTGGCGATCTTAATTCCGGGTGCCGGGGTTTGTCGATCCGGGCTCCAGGATTTCCTAATCCAAGTTTGCGAGTTCCTCACAGACCCGGTTCGGGACAGATTCCGCTCCTGCCCGGAAGATTCCTGATCCAGGATCCGCTGCAGGCCCGCCTGCCGTCCCCGGCCTCTGGAGGTTTGGCCGCTCGAGTCGAGTTACCCAGAGGCGGCTACGAACTCCCTGCCCCGCCCAATCCAGCCCAGCCCTAGTCCCCGCCTCTACCTGGTGCCCAATGCTCGAGTGCCTCCTCGAATCCCGCCCCTCGCGAGATCCGCCCCCAGCGGGCACCGCCCCTAACCGCCGACCTCAGAGCCCCGCCCAAGCCCCTTGGCCAGCCCTTCGCCGGAGGGGCGGGAGCGGAAGCTGCGCACGGAAGCGCCGAGTGAGGCGCCGGGTTAGAGGTCTAAGGTCAACTATGGGCTTCACAGTGAATGAGCAGTAGCTACTACTCTCCCCAGTGTAGCACCCTCACCGAATTCCCCGGCCACACTCCCCGAAAATAGTTTTTCAAGTCACCTTTCTGCATGCTCCGCGTTAAAGACTCAACTCAGAGCCAGGAGCGCTGGCTCACGCCTGTAATCCCAGCACTTTGGGAGGCTGAGGCGGGCGGATCACCTGAGGTCAGAAGTTTGAGACCAGCCTGACCAACATGGAGAAACGCTGTCTCTACTAAAAATACAAAATGAGCCGGGCGTGGTGGCAGGCACCTGTAATCCCAGGTACTTGGGAGGCTGAAGCAGGAGAATCGCTTGAACCCGGGAGGTGGAGGTTGCGGTGAGCCGGTATCGCGCCATTGCACATTCCAGCCTGGGCGACAAGAGCAAAACTCTGTCTCAAAAAAAAAAAAAAAAAAAAAGACTCGGCTGCTCTCTGGGGCAGAACAGCAGCCAACTCGACTTCCTGTAAAAGCTCATCCTGGTGGCTCAGAACTGCCAAGGGACCTAGGCGACTCCAGACTTGACCCAGCTGGTGAACGGTCTACTTGGCCAAGACTGAGTTCTTATCGCACATTTTTAACGTGGCTCTGCCTCACTTTAAAAAGCCTGGTACTTTGCTCCCCAGAAAATGCTTCTAGTCAAAAGAAATTTGGCTTATGAGAAACCTCCCCGCAGTTTTAAAAAAAGAGGTCTTTCTTCAGTATTTATAGCACTTAATTTTCAAAAATGCAGTATCTTTTCAGATACACTGTCCTGTATCAGAGTATTCAAAAATGCTTCAGCTGTGCCAGGGAGCCTGCTGTCGGATGGTCTGAGTCTCCTTGCCGTGATATGGACCAGTGCTGCTTAAACTTTAATAAGCACATAAAAAACACCTGAGGCTCTTACTAAAAATGCAGATTATGACTCTTGAGGTCTGGGGCAGGGTTCAGGACTCTGCATTTCTAACAAGCTGCCAGCTGTGCTGTTGCTTCTCGGACCACACTGTCAAGAAGCTGGGATCAAATTTTTTTTTTAAATATAATTGCTTTATTTTTTCAGCCCCAACCAAGTAATGCTTCCTTCCTTGCATGATAGCACCGCAGATCCTTTTTATAGTATAGTTCTCCAGTGCTTTTTAGAAATTACTTCTCATCTGTACATCCTTGTATCTTGTCTCTAGTGCTAAATCCCGTTGCGCTGCTTTCTTACCTCCTGGACTTCTCAGAGTTTTACTCTGTTGCCCTCAAGAGTCAATAACCTGTCAGTCTGGGGACTGGCCACTGGAATTGTTAAAGTCACTGAATCATGGTCCTTCCCCTTCCTTGTAAAGTGGGTTCAGAGTTCATGAGAAGGCAGCTAATATCAATTTCAATCCTTTTAAGCTTCTAGAGCGACAGTAATTCTCAAAGTGACAGGGGCAGTGGAGAATCAAAGTCCTCTGGGAAGCTACTCCAAAATATCTCTGCCCCCCTCCAATCCAATGGCTCTCAGTGTTGTATTTGAAAAATAAGCTTTCCAGGTAATTCTGTCATATCAGAAAAGAGACAAGATATTTTCCACCCTAGAAAAGAGGCAAGCTAATAAGTGCATTTAAAAGCAGATCAGCTGGGTGCAGTGGCTCACACCTGTAATCCCAGCACTCTGGGAGACCAAGGCAGGTGGATCACTTGAGGTAAGGGGTTCGAGAACAGTGTGGCCAAGATGGTGTAACCCTGTCTCTTAAAGTACAAAAATGCGCTAGGTGTGTAATTCCAGCTACACTGAAGGCTGAGGCACGAGAATCACTTGAATCTGAGAGGCAGAGATTACAATGAGCAGAGATTGCACCACTGTACTCCAACCTGGGTGACGGAGTGAGACAGTCTCAGTAAAGCAGCTCGAACAGTTAAATATAACTCAGTTCCTGTTAATGCCTTGTTTAAAACCCTCCCCAGCTCCCCATTGCTCTTAGATTGAATGTCACACTCCCTCCTGTGACATTTAAGGCTCTGCAGGACCTGGCCCCTGCTTACCTCCTTGGGTTCATTTTAAATCACTGCCTTTGGCTCTCTAAGCATCAGCCCACATGGTCTTGCAGTTTTCCAAAGTGCCAAGCCCCTTCCCACCTCAAAGCCTCTCTGTTCTCTCATACATCATTACTTACTTAGGTGTGTACTGATTTACTGTCTGATGTGGCTCACCCACTAAAATATAAACTCTACAAAGGCAGGATCTTTATCTCTCTCAATTTATCTTTTTATTTTAAGATTTGTATATATATATATTTTTTTGAGACAGGGTTTTGCTAGGTTGCCCAGGCTAGTCTCAAACTCCTGGGCTCAAGTGATACTTCCTGAGTAGCTGAGTAGGCATGCACCACATCTGGCTACTTTTTAAAATTGCGATGAGATTTATATAACAAAATTAACTACTTGAAATTGCACAATTCGGTGGTATATATTACATTCACAATGTTGTACAACCACCATCTCTAGTTCCAAAACACTTTCATGACCCCAGAAGAAAACTCCATGCACATCTGGGCATGGTGGCTCATGCCTGTAATCCAGCACTTTGGGAGGCCAAGGCGGGCAGATCACCTGAGGTCGAAAGTTTGAGACCAGCCTGACCAACATGGAGAAACCTTGTCTCTACTAAAAATACAAAATTAGCTGGGCGTGGTGGCGCATGCCCGTAATCCCAGCTACTTGGGAGGCTGAGGCAGGAGAATGGCTTGAACCTGGGAGGTGGAGGTACAGTGAGCTGAGATCACACCATTGCACTCCAGCCTGGGCAACAAGAGCAAAACTCTTTCTCAAAAAGAAAAAAAAAAAGAAAAAAATCTTCATCCTCATTAAGCAGTTGCTCTTCATTCCTTCCTCTTCCCAACCTCTGGTACTCACTAATCTCGGTTCTGTCTCTAGATTTACCTATTCTTGATACTACATATAAATAGAATCATAATAGGTGGGTGTTGGGCATGGCTTCTTTCACTTAGTGTAATGTTTCTGAGGTTCATCCATTTTGTAGCATGTATCAGTTCTTCATTTTTTCTCATGGCTGAATAATATTCCATTGCATGTATATAACACAATGTGTTCATTTATCTTTTTTTAATTATTATTTATTTGTTTTGAGATGGAGTCTCACACTGTCACCCAGGCTGGAGTGCAGTGGCACGATCTGGGCTCACTGCAACCTCCGCCTGCCTGGTTCAAGCGATTCTCCTGCCTCAGCCTCCCAAGTAGCTGGGATTACAGGCATGCGCCAACATGCCTGGCTAATTATGTGTTTTTAGTAGAGATGGGGTTTCTCCATGTTGGTCAGGTTGGTTTGAATTCTGAACCTCAGGTGATCTGCCCTAGCACTCTAGGAGACCAAGGCAGGAGGATCACTTTGAGACCAGCCTGGGCAATACAGTGAGATACTGTCTTTTTTTTTTTTTTTTTTTTTTTTTTTTGATTTAGTGAGACAAATTCAACCCCGCATCAAGTTTATTGAAATTAATGGGCAGCCGTACAACAACAAC